>APFE030664053.1:0-66991 GCA_000404065.3 Pinus taeda
TTGAATTATACTAGCCTCTAGCATTTCTGCAACCATACGTTCAATTTCACTCTTTTGGGCATAGGGATATCTGTACGACTTGATGTTTGGAGGAACACTTCTTGGAATCAAATGAATAGCATGATCTTGATCACGAATAGGTGGGAGACCTTTGGGAGTCTCAAATACCTTGGAATGATTGTCCAAGGCTTTTTGGAGATCTAGAGAAATAGGTGATTTTGATGTGGAAACATCCAGCAAACATAATTGTGCAATTACACCTCGTTGTTCCTTTTATAGAAGCTTTGTCATACTGTTAGAGCTGATTATCTTTCCCAATTTCCCTGCAATACCCCTTAATTCAACTTCCTTTCCTTCCACAGAAAATTTCATGAAAAGTTCTTGAAATTAAAAGCTATTGTACCCAAGGATTGCAGCCATTGGACTCCTAGTAGAACATCAACACCTCCCATTGGAATGGAAAGCATTGGGCTATTCAATACATATTCTCCCATGGATAGCTTGATATTATGGCACTTTCCAAAGCAATTTATGGTTTCCCCACTTGCAACCATCACCTAACACTCTCGTGCTGGATATAGGAAGAAATTCAATTCTTTTGCTATCTTACAATGAATAAAATTGTGGTTACTTCCGAAATCAATCAACACTATTACTTTTTTCTTCTTGATATGTTATCCTATCTTGATAGTTTGAGGAGTGGTAATTCCAGCCGATGCATTACAAGATATGGTTGGATTCATTTCTTCTTTATCTAGGGTTTGTTTCTAGAGTATATCCTCTTATTTTGACATTTCTTGTTCCTTTTCTTCCTCCTCTTCACAATCTATGTAGAATAATTTCTTCTCAGCTCACTTATGACCTTTAGTGTATTTGCTATCAAAAATGTAACAAAGCCCTTTTTCTCTTTTTTCTTCCAATTTTTGTGCTGTCAACCTTATAGGTTGTGGAAGGCTAGGGGCAACAAAAATTCCATCTTTATAGTTGTGAGTGGTAGGCTTCCTGGTTTCCATAATTTTGCTTTCCATTTTTCTTGCTAACTCGAATGCCTTCTCCAATGAATCAGGTTCCCAAAGGTGAATCTCATGTTGGATATTATCCTTTAAAGTCCTGTTGAACACATCAATTCTATGCTCCTCTGGAATATCTTTTACCCTTATGTAAGTCCTCAATGTGATCCACCATTGAACCCTTTTGTTTGAGACTTATCAATTGGCTAAAAAAAGTGTTGCTTTTTGTATCCTCATAATGTGTTATCATTTCTTCCGTAAACATTTCCCAAGTGACAATTTATTTATGAGAGCAAAGCCATCAATACCATACAAACTTATTTTGTTCCAAATATAAAGTTGCAATATGTACCTTTTGTGTGTTTTGCACATTATGAAGATCGAAAAATTTCTCCATCTGTAGTATCCATGTTGCGGGATCCTTGCCATCAAACTTTCTCATATCTATTTTTGGAATATGGTGGGTCTTCAATCCAACATTAGAGTCTATGAAATCATGATTAACATTTATTTTGTTCTCATCATGAGTTTCCTTTACTACCCTTTCACAATTAGTGACCATTTCTTGTAGCAACTTATTCAAATTTATCTTCAATTCTTCCATCTTATCGTCCATGCCATTCATTTTAGCTTCCATATTAGCGTCCATGCCATTCATCTTAGCTTCCATGCCATTCATCTTAACTTCCACGTCATTCATATTGGCTTCATTTACCTTTAGTGAGAGTGAAATTTGTTGTACTTGGTCTTGTAATTTTGATATATCATGTTACATTTCTTCCTCTTCTTCACGAGTCATGCTAGAGCTTTCAGGTTGCTTACTAGGTGTTTCTATTTTCTTTCTTTGGGGAATTAATTAATGCTAATAATTCTTCACTATTTCCTTTGAATTCCTTCACTAATTTTTCAAACCAATCTTATGCAAAATTTAAAAACATTACACACCCTTTTTCACTTTGTAGGAGCTCGATATTGAATTTGATGTATCTCTGTAATTTCAAAACATATAGTTCTAAAATTGTGACTTGCAGTAGCCCTCTACGTCCTCTTTCCAATGCCACCAGCCTGATCGAATTTAGATTCTCCAAGAAAGAGTTACACACAATCTCCCAAGATGACCAGATTATATACCTTTTCAGAAGAGAAAACTTGTATGAAGTGCCACATGTCACTGTTTTGATCTTCGAGTCTAAAAACTATACACAGGAAACTACAGTCCGTCCTATTTCTATAACTTCTAACGAAATTTGAATCTGATTCTAAAAACAAAAGTTATGATGATTTTCCCCAGATCACCTGTTTGGAATGTAATTTAGGAGTCTGCGAAAAGACCAAATTCCTCAGATCATATCTCCGCAAATATAGCGCAAAAAGCTCTAAAATTTCGATCCAAGGTTCAAAACGATTTCAGCCCAAATGGTTTTTTTTTTAGCATCTGAAACATCTCAGAAAAAAAATTATAGTGCAAATGCCACGATGACCTGTTTGGAGCAGCAAAACCCTAGAATCCAAAGCTCTGATACCAAATGTTATGAAACCAGCTCACAAAAAGATAGAAAAGATAGATGAACGCCCTAGAAATAAGCCTCTTTGAGGGGGAAACCTCCTTTAAATTACACAAATGAACAATTCTTGGATGCCTCATATGACAAAACCTCCTTCCTATATATAGGAGTCTAAGGGGTCACAATATAACCAAGCCGACCTAACAATAATAATATAAAAATAATAATAGAGGGGATCTGTGGGGCACAATAATAACAATATGGGGACAATAGGGGCACAACAATATTAACAAGGGATACAAATACAATAGTAATGGGGGAATCACTAGCATTATAGGGACCCAACATACTCTCTTGACATAACATATACTTTGAGGAGTTTAAAGGAATGGAGCAGAAGTTGTAAGGTAAATAATGAAAAAATAATTCAATCATAGGAAATTCTTGCCACGACACAAGAAAAACAAGAAGAGAACAATTCAGTCATCCTTAAGAGTTTTCCAGATTTGTAGAGATATGGAAAATCATAGATTATTTATGAGCAAGAGGATAGGACTAATGGGGCATATGGTAGAAAGTATCATGGAGGGAACATGTCAGATAGGGATGACATAGTCAGATATGGTAGGTTCTTGCATACACGTAACATGAGAGGTAGTGGTTATAGGTTCTACTCTAGTTCTGTTTTAGATAAGTATCATGGTCATCATCACTATCATACTTATAGGAGGAGTGAGAGGGGATACTTTCCAAATGAGTTCAAGAAAGCCAAGCCTCCTACATTCGATAGAGAGTTGAAGAAACCAAAATATGCAAAGGCATGGTTACTTGGGATGAAAAAGTTCTTTGAGATGCATGATTATACAAAGAACCTGAAATATAGGATAACTATTTTCAGTCTCAAAGGGAAGCCATACATATGGTGGGAAGATGTGAAGCGTGTCAGAGGCATTGGGATAGAGGAGTTGAGTTGGCATGATTTTAAAAGACTCTTCCGGAAGAAGTAGTTGTTTAAGAGTTACTACAATGATAAGGCTAAGGAGTTCTATGAATTAAAGATGGGATCTATGCCAGACAAGGAGTATATGACTAAGCTCTTGGAGTTATTGATGTATGTGCCATATTTTAAGGATGAGAATACAAAATTTCAGAGATATACAAGTGGATTGGCACTAACATTTTAGGACCAGATTGAGTATGATGAGCCTCGGTCGTTGGAGGAAGTAATCAGAAAGTTGAAGTACTTTTATGGGAAATCGAAGCGTAATTTTGAGCCTAAGTGAGATTGGAAAGGGAATGATAATACTAAAGGAAAGTGGCCACTAAAATGAGCAATACCTCAGGATGTAGGTAAGAAGGAAAATGTTGCTCCTTACAAGAAGCTTAATGCGGTAGAGAAGGGACATGAACCTCAACCTAGAGAGCAGCAAAATAAAGGTAGTGATAGGGAACCATTGTAGCGTTGGATATGTGGCAAGGATCATCACAAGAAGGTTTGTATGGCATTGTATCAGGGTGGCAAACCTTAGATATATAGTTCTCAATAGGCGCAAAAAGTTGGGGATTTTGGACAAATCATTCCATAGATCTATGAAACATTTGATAATAAGCGGGTGAATCACCAAGAATCCATTATTGAGATGGAAGGTAAGCTCTGTGATCGAGTTGTTTCCATTTTGATTGACACTATATCGAATTATAGTTATGTTAACCATGACCTGGTGGATATGTGTGGTTTGAGAAAACAAATGCATGCAGAGTATTGGTTGGTGAAATTGGCTACAAGTACTAAGAAAAGAGTTCATAATTGTGTAAGAGATTCTACATTTGAGGTGAATGGTATGCCTACATCAACACATCTAAATGTGCTTCCATTGGAATCATACAATATGCTTATGGGTATGGATTGGTTGTATATTCACAGGACTAAGGTGGATTACTACGAGAAGGCTATCGAGTGCTTGGATGATGATGGAGAAAAGAGAATCTTGCAAGGAAAGAAGAAGCCTACATTGGTAAGAATGGTTACAACTATGCAGGCAAAACACAGTTGTAGGAAAGGGTGTGTATTGTCCACTCTGCATGTTGTAGAAATTTCCTACAAATCTACGTCTGATACCATGTAGAAAATTTGATGTAGGTTAACCCAATAATGCGATATAAATCAAAGTAGAATACTATAACCTACTTCTACTATCAATTTGCGGAAGCTTAAAGATCGAGTTGAACAATATAATCAAAAGACAAAGAATCAATGCACAATACAGATGAAAATACTTAGGGGAAAGCCTCAGCTAAAAACCCCACTATTTGTATTATCATACAAGGCAGAAATACATAGGAATTATACACAACCTTATGTCTCATAGCTAGCCAGCTCTCAGTACAATCGTCACAAATGCTCACAGGAAATCTTGGCTTCTCTCCAACATTCCTCTCTACCCTACAAGCTCGTATTTCCCTGTGCTGTTCTTAGTGGATGATCTTCCTTCAACCAAGTGGAACACACTCTCACACACTCTAAAACTGCACAATCCTCAAGGAATGATACCTTGATTGCATGCATGAGTTCTCTTTATAAGAAAAAACATGCAATTGATAGTAAACTGTCCTTGACATTAATCTCAACTGGGTCTTTCTTAGAATAGACATGCATGAGTTTCTGATGAGGGAATCTTCAGTTAACTGGAGTAGCACTAGTTGAGTGCATGCATGCATCAACTGACTGTTAACTCGCAATTAATTCCTCAAACAATTTGGAACTAATTTAACTGGACTTAACTCAGTAAAATAAGTTAACTAATTACAACTCAAATATAACTCAAGCTTATCTCCTTAATTTAAAGGATAACTCTTGCATGACTTTAGAAAGACTTCTAACTTGAATTTCTCCAACTAATTAATTTAAAATAAATTAATTAATTATTTTCAAGTAGCTGTTCAGACTAAATTCGATATTAATTCACAATTTAACTGAAGGACAATTAAATTGGAATATTCTTGTTTGCCATGTTTCAACACTCCCTCTCAACAAGAAAGGGATTATCTGCCACCCCGATCCTGTCTCTATGGAAATCGAATTTACACTTTGATAATGCCTTTGTCAAAATGTCAACATCTTTCTCCTCTGTCGAAATATACTGCAACAACAAGATCCTCCTCGCTACACAGCCTTTGAGATGATGATACCGGATGTCGATGTGCTTGGACCTATCATGAAATACTAGATTCTCATAGAGTTTGATACAACTCTGGCTATCACAATAGATCACACTTGGATCCATCCTTTTATCAAACAAACAAACTAGGATTTTCCCCATCCATAAGGCCTCACATGCTGCCTGACTTGTAGCCATGTATTCTGCCTCTGCCAAAGTAAGTGCAACCGACCTCTATTTCCTGCTGTACCAAGAAACTACCATTGACCCAAGGTTGAGAATCCTTCCTAATGTGCTCTTCTGATCTGATGGACTTCCTCCCCAATCTGCATTAGTGAAGCCCCGTAGCTTCACTCCCTCAGTTCGTTTGTACCATAATCCATACTGAGATGTGCCTCTGAGGTATTTCAATACATGCTTTACCACCTTCCAAACCATCTTGGTAGGCTGAACCATCTCTTGACTCAGCTGGTTCACTGCATAGCATAAATATGGTCATGTATTCACTAAGTACATCAGTGAACCCACAAGCTACCTGTAAATAGTAGCCTCTACTACTTCTCCTGAAGTAGCATCCTCCTTCCTCCAGTTACCTAATAGAGGAGTCTGCATGGGCTTTCACTTCTCCATATGGAATATCCTGAGTATCTCATTGGCATATTTTCCTTGAGACACAAATAACTCCCCATCCTTCTGCCACACTTCCATGCCAAGGAAGTAATGCATGAGACCCATGTCTTTCATCTCGAATACACGATCAAATGATAATCACCAATCAATATGAGATCATCAACATAAAGTACGATGATCAACAACTTACCTTTCACCACGATGTGGTACAGGTTCACATTTGCTTCACTCTTTGTGAAGCCCAACTCGGTGAAGTAGTTGTCTATCCTGGTGTACCAAGCACGAGGTGCTTGCTTCAGCCCATACAACACTCTCTTGAGTCGGCACAGATGCAACTCACGATTGAAGGTCTCAAAACCTTCCCGTTGCTCTATGTACACCTCTTCCTCAATCTGGCTATTGAGGAATGCAAGCTTCACATCCATCTGATGGATCTTCCAACCCCTCTGTGTTGATACTGCCAACATAGATCTGATAAATGAGTACCTTTTGACAGGAGCAAAAGTATCATCATAGTCAATCCCCTCGACATGTGAAAAGCCTCGAGCAACAAATCTTGCCTTATGCTTCTCCACACTACCATCAGCAGCTTGCTTTACTTTGTAAAGCAACGGGAACTCATTCTCTGATCTTGGAACCAGTCCCAAACACTATTACGAACTATGGAGTCATACTCCTCCACCATAGCATCAACCCAAATAGGCTGCTTCACTGCTTCCTCAAAGGAAGATGGCTCTGTCTCAACACATTCCCCAGCAAGGGTCATGTATCCAGTGTACCTCTCAGGTGACCTCCTTTGTCTACGTTGAGAAGATGGTGCTCCCAAATTCTCTCTCACATCTTCCAACAATCGATCAACTTCTCTTGTGTGCTTCCGTTCATCTCTAGAAGACTCTTCTTGAGTGGATGTCTCCACTCCTGGAACCTCTCCATGTGGCTGCTTCGCATCAATCTAAGGCTCCTCCTCCTCAGGAACCAACAATTCTTCCACATCTTGTAGTTGGAGCTCCCTCTCAAGGGAAACTTGCATGGCCTTCTTCTTATCAAACTTGAGATCTCTGCGAACCACTATCCTCTGATTGGTAGGAAAGTACACTCAATAGTTGTGAGGTGTATTAGTGTACCCCACAAGTATCCCCAACTTTGGTGTCAGCTCAAGCTTCTTCTGTGTATCCTTTGTCACAGGGAAATATAGCCAAAGATCTTGAAGTGACCCACATCTGGCCTCTTACCAGAGAATGCTTCCTCCGATGTCTTCATCCCAAGTATGCGATGCGGGCCTATATTCTGCAAATAGACCATTGTGTTGCATGCCTCAACCCACAAGTGAAGTGGTAGGCCTTGGTCACTCAACATTTCCCACGTTGCCCCTACAATAGTTCTGTTCTTCCTCTCGGCCACCCCATTCTGCTGTGGGTTATGAGCTGTCATCAACTCTCATTTAATTCCTTCCGCTACACAGAAGTCCTTAAACCCTTGAGAGACAAATTCTCCACCATTGTTGCTTCTCAAGGTCTTTATCTTCTTCCCTGACTCTTTCTCGACCAAAGCTTTGAACTCACAAAACTTTGTGAAACTTTGGTCCTTCTTCTGCATGAAATAAATCAAGTATTTATGAGAATAGTCATCAATGAAAATCACATAATACCTTTGATTCACCGTGGATGCCATCGACGATGGTCCACACACATCAGTATGAACTCGCTCTAAGATAGCCTCTTCTTGACTCTCTCGATCATGAAAGGAAGACTTGGTGTGCTTTCCCAAGGAACAACCTTTGCATGTGTCAACTTGCTCAAGTTTACCTTGGGGAAGTCCTATAGATATCTGTTGCATTATCTTTAAAGCCCCATGATGCAAATGGCCCAATCACCTGCGCCACAACTCACCAATGTCTTGGCATTGCACCAATTCTACTTTCGTACTCAATTCTGCACAAACATATACCTCTAGTTTATAGATATTCTTCACCTGAATCCCTATCCTCTTGGTCTGACCTGTGGTTATGTGTCTTAGGAACGCCTTTCCTTTACTGAAGGCAACATTGTAGCCTTTTTCCTCCAACATCATGACTGATACCAAGTTCTTCTTTAGTCTAGGCACATACTTCACATTTGTCAAGGTGATAGGAGCTCCATGCTCCCTCTGAAAAGCAACCGTGCCCACTCCAGAAACACTATACCTTCCGTTGTCACCCATCTCTATGCACATCTTGAGGTCTTTCTCCTCCGAGGCACTGAATAAATTTTTATCACTGATCATGTGGAATAAGGCTCCACTGTCAAGATACCAGACACAACTCATCATCGATAACACCATGCATGTGATGAGGTTAAAGCCCATGTCAAATTGAGAGGCTAATGCCTCACCTTCCGATCCTTCTGAGGATCCCTTCCTAGATTTCTTCAATGGGAAATTAGTTGTATAATGTCCCATATTGTGACAATTAAAGCATATTACTTTATAAATGTCACCCTTCTTCCCTCCATGAGAAGAATTCGATTTGAAATGGGAAGCATTCCCCTTCCCTTTCCTTGCCTTACTTGCTAAGGCCAGATTTTCTTCATCATCATTCTTGGATGAAGAACCATCTCATGTGCTCCTCCTGATCTCCTCCTGCATAAGATCTGACCATAGTCATTCCCAATCTAACAGTTTCTCCCTTCCATTCATAGATTCCTGGTAGCTATTCCAACTTTTTGGAGGGCCAAAGAGAGTGAGGCTCACCAAATCATCATCGACAGTAGTTATTCCCACACTACCAAGATCATCTCTGTAGGTGGTGAGCTTGTTCAGATATGTGGAAATAATATTGCCCTTCTCCATATTGATTCTTCGAAGCTTATCCTTGAGTGCTAATTTCCTCTAGTCGCTATTGTTCTGGTAGAGGTCCTTCAATGTCTTCCACATTGAAAATGGAGTATCCTTCCCATGGAGACTCGAGATAATATGGTCTAACTCCCTCAAGGATGATCCATCTCGCCTTTGCCACACACTTCTTCCACTCAGCCAACTCTTGTGCATTAGTTGACGCTGGCTTTGGGATTTCTTGATCAATGAATTCCTTCAAGCCATTGTCTTCTAATACAACCTCCATTCTATCTTTCCATGCTATGTAATTCGAGCTACCTTCCAAGGCATACTCAAGTCTCAAGCCATAGAACGCCATTGGCCAACCCTGAAGTATGGTATGAATTCTATTTTCACTTGCAACCCCAAAATTCAAACTTTGAATTTTCTTCTCATTATACCATTCATAGATCTGATACCTTGTAGAAATTTCCCACAAATATAGCTCTGATACCATGTAGAAATTTCCTACAAATATACCTCTGATACGATGTAGAAAATCTGATGTAGGTTAACCCGATAATACAATATAAATCAAAGCAAAATACTATAACCTACTTCTATTATCAATTTGCGGAAGCTTGAATATCGAGTTGGACAATATAACCAGAAGAAGAAGAAGCAATGCACAATACACATGAAAATACTTTGGGGAAAGCCTCAGCTAAAAACCCCACTATCTGTATTATCATAAAAGGTGGAAATATATAGGAACTATACAAAGCCTTAGCTGTCACAACTAGCCATCTCTTAGTACAATCCTCACAGATGCTCATAGGAAATCTTGGCTTCTCTCCAGCCTTCCTCTCTGCCCTCCAAGCTCCTATTTCCTTGTGTTGTTCCTATTGGATGATCTTCCTTCAACCAAGTGGAACACACTCTCACACACTTTAAAACTGTGCAATCCTCAAGGAATGATACCTTGACTGCATGCATGAGTTTTCTTTATAAGAAAACACATGCAACTGATAGTACGTTATCCTTGACATTAATCTCAAATGGGTCTTTCTTAGAATAGACATGCATGAGTTTCTGATGAGGGAATATTTAGTTTACTAGAGTAGCACTAGTTGAGTGCATGCATGCATCAACTGACTGTTAACTCACAATTAGTTCCTCAAACAGTTTGGAACTAATTTAATTGCACTTAACTCTATAAACTGAGTTACTTAATTACATTTCAAATATAACTCAATTTTATCTCCTTAATTTAAGGGATAACTCTTGCATGACTTCAGAAAGACTTCTAACTTGAATTTCTCCAACTAATTAATTTAAAATAAATACATAAATTATTTCCAAGTAGCTGTTAAGAATAAATTCGATTTTAATTCACAATTTAATTCAAAGACAAATTAAATTGGATTATTCTTGTTTCCATATTTCAACACAGGTTTCCAGTGACAAAGGTAAGGATGTTGAGGATGCAGAAATATTGAAGAGGTATTAGGTTTTACAACAATTTTAGGATGTATTTCCAACATATATTTAAGAGATATCACCTCATAGGGAAGTGGACTTTTCTATAAAGTTGGTATCGGGAGAAACACAACCATCAAAGACACCTTACAGGATGAGAACTCCAGAGTTAGTGGAACTGAATCTGTAGTTTAATGAAATACTTGAAAAGGGATATATTAGGCCAAGTGTGTCACCTTGGGGTGCACCAATGTTGTTTCTGAAGAAGAAATATGATACTCTTAGGTTGTGCATTAATTAGAAGCAGTTGAAGAAGGTGAATATCAAGCACAGGTACCCATTGTTGCAGATTGATGACTTGTTTGATCAATTGAAGAGAGAAGTTATGTTCTCAAACATTAATTTGAAATGGGTATCATCAGGTATGCATCAAAGAAGATGGCATTTATAATACTGATTTCCGGACCAGGTATGGTCATTATGAGTTTGTTGTGGTTCCTTTTGGTTTGACTAGTGCTCCAACTACTTTCATGTATTTGATGAATACTGTATTTCTTCCTTATCTGGACAAGTTTGTGATAGTATTCATTGATGACATATTGATATATTCTAAGAATGAGGAAGAGCATTCAGAACACTTGGAAACAATATTGGGATTACTCAAAGAGCATCAGTTGTATGCCAAGGTTAGTAAATGCAATTTCTTTCATATAGAAGTTCATTACTTAGGAAACATTGTTTCCAAGGAAGGCATAAGAGTGGAATCAGAAACAATCAGAGCTGTAATGGAATGGGAAACTCCTAGGAATGTGGATGAGGTTAGATCATTCATGGGGTTAGCAGGTTATTAAAAATGTTTCATTAGAAAATTATCACAAATTTCTTATCATATTATATCATTGCAGAAAAAAGGAAAGAAATTTGAATGGACATAGGAATGTGCAACTATTTTTGATAGTTGAAGAAATTTCTTATAAACACTCCAGTTCTAAAGATTGAAGATCCAGATAAAGAGTTTGCACTGTGTAAATATGCTTGCAAGAGAGGATTTGGTGGAGTCAAGATGCAGGAGGGATAGGTGGTATGCTACAAATCAAGGAAACTAAACAAGCACAAGCAGAATTATGTGACTCATGATATTGAATTGGAAATGATCATTCATGCAATGAAGATGTTGAGGAACTATCTTCTTGGCAAGAGGTTTTTTTTGATGAGTGATCACAGTGAATTGAGATACTTGTTTGACCAAACTAATCTAAATTCTAGGAAAGCTAGATGGTTGGCCATGATTAGTGAGTTTGACTTCGAGATCAGGTACATTAAGGGAAAGGAGAACAAGGTTGTAGATGTTCTTAACATAAGAGTGTAGGTAAATCACATTGCAACACTGAGTTTATATGGCACAGATTTGCAGGAGCGGATCTTGAAGGCAAGGCAATAGGATGGAAAATACCAACAACTTAATCATAAGTTACAAAAATAAGGAATTTCATGTTAATCCATATCTAGGTCACTTAGGATATCATAAGACTTTGACAACTATTCAGAAGTTTTACTACTAGCCGAATCTGAAGAAATAGGTAGCTGAGTTCGTCACAAGGTGTTTGGATTGTCAATAGGTAAAAGTAGAGTGCAAGCATATAGGTGGTTTATTGCAGCTGATTCCAATTTTGGAATGGAAATTGGAGGTCATTGCCATGGATTTCATTATAGGTTTTTCGAGGACATCTAGACAACATGTTTCCATTATGGTTGTGGTTGACAGATTGAATAAGGTAGCTCACTTCATTCTAGTGAATTCTACGAATTCAGCTAGTGAGGTAGCTTAGGTCTTCATCAGGGAGATAATGAAATTGCACGGTGTTCCTAAGAAGATCATATCAGAAATAGATCCCAAGTTTACTTCCAAATTTTGGAAGGAGTTGTTTGTAGTTTTTGGGATAGAGTTGGCTTTTAGTACAACCTATCATCCCTAGACAAATGGACATATAGAAAGGGTTAACAATATTCTAGAGGATATGTTGAGGATGTACATTATGCATCAACATAGGAGGTGGGAGGAGTATCTTCCATTGATAGATTTTGCTTAAAATAATGTGTATTAGGAGTCCTTGAGGATGAGTCTGTTTGAGGCACTTTATGGGTGGAGTTGTAATACTACCATCAGTTGGAGTGATCCAGTTAAGATGGTATTGATTGGACCAGATATGTTGCCAGAGATGGAACAAGAAATGTAGGTTATCAAGAAGTATCGAAAGGAAGCACATGATATATAGAATAGTTATGTAGATAAACATAAGGAATTTAAGGAGTTTCAGGTTGTGTAGCATGCATACTTGTGCATCAAGCCCAAGAAGATATCCTTGAGGATTGGATCATGTGCCAAGTTGGCACCTCGGTATTGTGGGCCTTTTGAGATCCTTGAGAGGATTGGACCAGTGGCCTATAGACTTGCACTACCACCGATAGTGAAAGTCCATGATGTTTTCCATGTTTCATTGCTTAAAATATATGTGAAGGATATTGCAAGTGGAACTAGAAGGAGAATTCTAGCTGGAACCTCAATACATATTACAATGGAAACAAATAATGATTTTGAACTGAGCAATTGAGAAATTTAAAGTGTAGTGGAAGCACTTTGGGCTCGATGAAGCTACATGGGAGATGGTTGATTAGGTGCAGGTTATGTATCCTTCATTATTTTCCGGTTGAGGCAAAGGAGTTTTGGTATATGTACATATCTATGTATGGTTGTTATTATAAAAACCACAATGAGTTTTGTTATAAAGCTCCAATAAGCAGCATGGTTGTCATGTTGGTCATGGTTTGTAGTGGTTGTTATTGTAAATACTGCATCGAGCTAAGTTATACAGCTCCATAGGCAATATGTTTTGTTTTTAGCGGTTTGAAGGTTATAGGTGTCAAAAAACATTAAGGACAATGTTCCCCTAAAGAGGAGGGTTTGTAACAGCCCTGGGTTAAAAGTTCATGTAATAAAGGTTAATAAAGGAAAAATATGACCAAGGTCATGGGACACATATTTCTTTATAAATGTTGGGAAAAAAATCATAGTGGGTGTCACTTTCAGTTTATTATGGCTAAGGAAATTAAAAAAGACATTAACAAAGGCAAAGAGGCATTAACTAGCATTTATTTATTAAAATAAAGGAAAATAGGAGAAAAGGGAGATAAAGGGTCACAAATTTTCATGAGAGGGAAATTGAAGGAAAAATAGAGGAAAATGAAGAAAAGAGAGGCCTCAATGATAAAAAGGATTCAGAGGATTAGTTCACAATTTTCTTCCAGTTTGGCTTTGGAATTAGTTTCAGAGAGAGAAAAGCACCAAGAGGAGAAAACAAGCAAGCAAGAAAAGGAAATCAAAAGGAAGGACAAGGAAAGCAACAGACAAGTAAGGAAGGTTGGATCAACAAATTCAACATGAAGAATTTGTAGGTAACAGGTTGCATGTGTGATTTCCTAGCTAATTTGTGAAAGCATGGTATATGCATTTGTTCATTTGATTCACTTGCTGTAATTGGCATGGGGTTTTTTGTGTTTGATAGTTGTTTCAGCCTTGCCTTGATATTTCCAGATAGCCATGGTGTGATGGGATTCTTTTCTGGTTGAGATTTGGATTGCGGGAAGGTTTTGGAACTAGGTGAGGTGGTCTTAGGAAAATTCCCAAGGGTTGGGGGTGGAGGTGGTTTAATCTCTAGAAATCCCTCGACAAATGGGTGGAGATAGGAAAATTACTCAAGGTATTAGAGAAGAAATTATGAGGCATCCAAGCTTGTTTCGAGCTTGTGATATCTTCACCAGTTTTGGCGAGAGAGAAGTAGGCTAAGGGTGGAGGTGGTTTAATCTCTGGGAAGCCCTAGTTGTTTATGTATTGAGATCCCACATTCATGCTTCAAATATGGCATGAGGGTGATTGGATGAAAGAATGATTTGGTTCAACCCAATCTATGGTCAGGTGGTACGTAGAAGTCCCTAACTTGGTTGGATTTTGCATAATCTAGTAAGAGTTAATTTCCTATTGTAAATTATGAGCACTTGTACTTGTTATTATGGTGATTTGATGGTTGTTCTATCATGGTTACTAATTTGGTTATATGCTGGTTATAAGCATGGATATGTAATTTTCTCTAGCTATGACTTGTTCAAGATTTGATAAGTATTGAATGGTTAATGAACGCATAGGATAACAAGTGTTATTACGACTATTATGATATGGAATTAGACATTTTTGGTGATTCTCATATAATTTTCAGTCTCCTATCATCATATATGCATTCATGACCTGTAGTTTACATGTTCACCGTATGTTTGACAAAATGAATGTCATGATTAGACCTGGTTAGGTCAAGTTCTTGTTCAAGTTTTGTATGCTTAATATTGTCTTGATGTCATTTATCATTATGGAAAGTCTTAGAAAGTTATGGGAAATGGTCTGGAGGTTGGCTTGGAATTGTGGCTTAGATCTCAGGACTGCACCCTTTGAATTGAGGATTTTGGGCTATAACCACACTCTGACATGCTTGTGTGTGCAGTTGGAGGGTCATAACCACATCCTTGAAGGCTTTTACATGTGGTTGTGGGCTCGATCATTGAAAAATAAATCAAGTTCAAGGTTTGGTCAACTGGGGTGGTTCTTTGGCCCTTGAGTGTCATTTAATCCCTATAGGATGTCAGGTTATGGTCATAAAGTCTCAGTTGTCGGCCCCACTTCCTTAACTGGACCTAGGAGGTCATAGTGGCACTCCACTTCAAATTTATCTGGAGGGCTTGTAAAAGTGGGTAAATGTGTTGAGGGGGCATTACGTGAGTCTTGATGAAGCCATCTCGTGAAACTCAAACAAATTGGAGACTCGACCTGGAAATACTTTCTCCTTCCTTCTTGGCCTTCCTTCTGCTACTTGCAATCCATTAGAAATGCATAGATTAGCCTCTGGAAATCCTTCTCTGACTAATATAATGCCTTCGTATGCTCATTGAGACTATTCACTTTGTCTTTTGGATGTCCTTCTCCGGGAAATAGCACATGAACTGCAACCTCTACAACTTGAATTGAATACTCTGGTAAACTTACACTCACAAATTAATTTTCCTATTTTAGCCTGCTGCTATGGGAAATCTTAGATCTCCTTCTGAAAACTAGAAGCTAGAAATCCTCTAAGAATTCTGGGAATCTCCTCATGTAGTTTTCTCTTCCTGCCCAATTCAGATCTGCAATTGAAACCCTTGTTGGAAATATTATGTGCCTAGATATGCTCAATGAATCAACTGATTTTCTCTCTAAAACCCTCTATTTCACAACCACATTGCCTGCAAATTATGCTATGAGCAAATCAAACTTTTCTTGCACCCTACCTCTAGAAAGAGATTTATGCCCAATAATTCACACCCTTGGCTTGGTTTGCATAGATACAAATATTGTGTTTCATATCTCCCTTTGAAACTGCATGATCTAATGATTTTTTGTCTCCAAGCCTCCGATATGATCAACCATGATATGAAACCATGTGAAATTTCCTTGAAATTATAGCAACCGAAATTATTATCCTAACTGATTAGAATTTTATTTGTTATACTGAAAATAACGTAAAAATCACACTGAAATTCTTCAAAAAATAAATATGTCTGAGAAGTAAAATCAGTAACTGAGACATAGGTGCACACATATAAAAATTGATGCAATATTTTTATGCTAATAGTCCTCAGAGAAAAACCCAAAGGGAAAATCAGTGCAATGTATGGGTTTTTTTAATTATTATGCAACAAATTTGGAGAGTATAATAATCAAGATGCCCAACTGGAATCCTTTGACAAATATACTAGAAAAATATGTGGGGGATAATTTTCTCCATTTGCAAATCAACTTTGCCTCCACTAGCTTGCTCGTTCTCACTGATGATGGGCACTGTTGACCTGGAATAATTCAAGCTACTTGCTAGTTAGCTCCAAGTGAGTCGTCCAACCTACCTTTGTCACTGGAAACCACTCGCACCTATTCCCGAAATTAGATCCGGCCTCTAGCTACTAATTTGTGGCTCTCCCAACAAATCACACTATAGTTTATGGCTTCTCATTCTGGCTTCTACGAATGTCTCTCCAGATAATTCGACCTCCTATCTCCTGCCACTCTGACATTGGAGAAATGCTAGAAAACCTCCATAGTCTCATCCTAAAATTATCTGCTTCTATCTCTCTCTTATGCTCTCTCTTTGGCTCAAACTATGCCCTTACTGAATCACTATAATTGGGTAGTTCTACCTACCTGAGCTAACCCACTCCCCTTCTTGTGTCATTCTCCATCCCATTGACTTGCTCTTATAATCTCTCGTTAGAGCTTCAATGACCAGGATCTAATCATGATCAATGCCTAAGATCATCTTAGAATTGATCCAAGTCATTTTATGGAAGTCTCTAGAGAATAAATCAATCTCCTCAATTAATTCCCATTAATTAACCAATTTTCCTATGTTAGACTTAGGTAATTTTAATTATTGATTAATTAATTTAATTGAGTGGTCTCTAGGTGTTTTCTCTTGAAATATTTTTTTGGGTTTAGGAGAACTCATGTTCCTTAGCCTCTTAGATGAAAATCAAGACTAGAACACTTGTCTGATGCTACCAAAAATCTAACATTTCCAACTAGGACTGTAGGTAAAAATGACCATGCAAGTTAATTATTCCATTTTTCTACTCTAAAAGTACCAAGATGGATACCAAATAATATACTGATCAAATATAGATAATAGTGGTTCAAATCCCACCCCCATATCCTTCAAAATTAATTCTAGGGTTTTAGCTTAGGTGGTTGGGTGGATAGTTTCTTCTCCTCCTCACTTGGGTTCACTTGTTGCAAAGTGACATGTTGGCCCATTGTGATAAGGATAGAAGGGTAGATAGCCCCAGGATAGAGGTCTACTCCAATTTTCCTTGGGACACCTTGACCCTCTCTAAGTCATAAGTTATTGATATAATGGTATTTTGATTTTAATATAATGTCCAAGTTAGATACCAAATTGGTGCATGAATCCCCCTTGTTTGTGAGGAAAAGGTTCGACCTACACATAATGATTTCACTATTAAAGTTTGTGGAGATATACATACTCTACCCTCATTTGGATTTGGAACTTTTCTCTTAACTTGTGGACTGCTGGATACACTTGTTAGTTATGGTAATAGCTAATAAGTTTAATCCTAAACCTAACTCAAGTCACACCAATAAATTACCAATAGACCAACTTCTATAATAAAAATAATAATATTTATCTTCACTAATCATTGATGACTACTTTAAAAAATATCAACTGCTGTAATTGAATGACACTATTAGAATACTGGGAATTTTTTTATCATTAGAGTAACAAGAAAGAACCTTAGTTTCAATTTGATATTTTTTAAATAATTTTATGATAAAATAATTTTAGATTTTTATATGTATTGTAAAATCATTTCACTAAATAATTACACCGAAGGTGTTCCCTTTTGTTCACCACCCACTTTCATCTACACTTTTGTTTTGCACCGTTGGTTTGCGCAAACAACTATCATTACACTGAAGAAGGTAGGCAACACGTATTGCGTTGGCCATGCTACATCGTTACAAATTTTACTCTTGCCAAACACATCCATTATTAAATATGTGAGGAAGAAGAATTAGTGACTGTATAAGTTACCAAATCCATTGATTTCCTGGTCACCCACTTTAAGAGACCTTTATGACTGATGTTGGTTATCCTATTGATTTTCATGATAATGAAGCTAATCACTGTTGATTTGGTGCAATTTTCGTGGAGAAAATCTCATGCACACAATTAGAGATTTGACACCTTTTTGTTTATTAAGAGCAAAAGATTTCGAGTCTACAAAAATATTATTAAAAAAACAAAGTACAGATTTTTAGTACAGTTCATATTGATATATATAGATTGGACCTATGCCTATAAGCCTCATTCAGTGATGAAGTTGTTTCTTGAGCTATAATTGGTGGGTTATCAGAGAAAAATTATTTAAGTCTTTGAGGGAGTAACATGGGGACAACTTTGAAAACCTTGTGTTCTAGAAATTTGTTATTGTAGTTGGAGATGTTGTAGCATATCATGATCTTGGAATCAATATAGAGAGCATGAGAGAACATCTGTGGGATGTTCTTGACACCATTTTAAATAATGCAATAAGTACGATGTTTGATGACATGTTTGTCCAGTTCGTAGCTAGCTGTATCTTTCCTTGTTATTGGAATTAATTATTGGTCCAATGTAAAGCATAACTTCAACCCAACAATGTAGATATGACATTTCACTTCATATGAACACATTGGGAAGTTAAAATATTGTGGGATTCACCAAGTAATGTGAAAAACTTCAAATCCTCCCACACGTCTCTACTAGTAAGTGGAATCAATTAAATGCTTGTTTATGAAATGTAATGAATTGGATATATAATAGACATTTCATATTTTATGTGACAACCCCACCTAAGGTTCTCTCATTCGCCACGTTGTAAATATGATGTAAATATTAGGCAATGTTTGAAATCAAAGAAAAACGCACTGAGTCTAAGGGACATGGATTCTAGAGTTAGGGGAGGAGGATTGTTGCTTGGGATGTGTTGACAGTGCTGAAAATCCGTCAACCAAAGAGGATTCCTCGATCTGAAGTCCCAATTAGACCTCACACCATTTGGAATAGGAGCCCCATCTAGAGTATCGACATGATTGCCATATTTTCTTGTAGATTTTCCCTGGCTTCAACTATCGGCAAGAGAGAGAAGCATATATGTGCCTTTGCGAAAAGTAAGTAAGTGTGCCTGGTGAATGTTCGGTTGTGGGTGTATCTAGGTTCTTCTACCATGGAGGGAGGAAAGGTAAGCCTCTAAGAGAGAGGTAATAATACCACCCTAGTAGAGGTGCACACAAGTGGAAACATAACGACTTAACATCAAGAAAAATAGTCCACATAGATGCGGTGATTGTTACAGCCATTACAACAAATTTTCAATTAGATAAGCACTAAAATAACCAAAATAGTTCAAATACTTTAGTACAGGTGAAAGAAAACATGAATCATAAACATCTATAGAACAATATTACAAATATTCACAATCCATGCATGAAAGTGTGCCAGCCATCTGGCTTCAAGTATTAACTTGTTGAAGGCTCGAAAATCGTTGCCTCAACAAGGGGGATAACCACCTGGTCCGGACCTTGGGACAACTCCTTTTCCGTTTGGAATAGTGGCTCCAACTAGGGATGATGGGACCAGTTTCCCAATCTATTTTTATGCTTGTGCTAACGGGATGATGTTTTTGATATTTTTGGAGTAATACTTAACCTCAAACTAATCTAATTCAACTAATAATCACGTGTAGTTTGTCCTAATAAAAAAATATTTATTTAACTATAGCCATCCCAGGAGTAACATGATATATGCGATCTAAAATGATATGTGAAAGTAATTGATAATAAAGATCATTCAATTACAATAAGAAGTGAATCCGTTTAACAATGATGGTTTTGTATAAAAATTTAACCAAAACGATATGAGAGATATATCACATAAAAATCATTAATGTATTTAGCATAAACTATAAATCATCAGCATACAATAGTGAAATAATGACAATCTAAAATTCAAACTTTCTTACATAAATAACTTGAAGATAATGTATTGCTTGACGCATAAATAAAAAGAATTGAGAGATAAAAGTACCATTTATAATACATTCTACTCATGTGCTCCAGTAATATTGATCTACTTTCAAATCATACAACATCATCTAAGAGTACAGAAGTGCAATTTCAGTAGAAGATGTCAAATTCAAGTAGAAAATAAATCATGTTCCATTAATTTCACTAGAACTTCCTCAAAGGGACAGAAGTGCATGTTCTGAAGAATGTTTTTGATAAAAATTTTGGACCTTTTCTAAATGCATGAGAGGGGTTTAAATAATAACTTATGAAACTAAAAATACATTATTACAAAAAAAGGTTGAGGAGGTTTAAATGATTTGCCTCAATTTACGCAAAATAAAACAAAAATAGAAATGTGCATAATGACTAATCCTACATTCGGTCTTTCAGATCGCACATATCCAACATGGTCTTGAGGAATGTAGGTTGGCTAACTTCGGCTTTCAATTGTCCTGTAAACACGACATTGATGAGTGCTAGCACCATTTTCTCGGAAGAAAGAATTAGGAATTTTAGGGTCATACACTGGCTGTGCGGTTTTACCAGATATTGCTAATAAACCTCCCAGTTTAACCTGGTCACTTGCCTAATTGCTTCCGTTCTTTCTTCTGCTTCCTATTTCCACTATAATTCAAGTTGTTTTGCATTCGGAAGGAAACCAGGAGTGGTATCTACCAGAAGATTAACACTATGCAAATTTTCATTTACACTTTTAATGATGATGTTTGTCGTTGCTGCTACATCCTCTGTTGCCTGTTCTGCCTCTTTGAGCCGAGAACCTCAACTTGAAAATAAGATATCTTTATGTGATTCATCCAGTTTGGGCATGTCGGCTCTTCTCCCATTATCAGAATTTTGCCAAGTTATGAAATTTGAAACCTTTTTAAGAATTTCATCATATTCAAGTGGCATTTCCACAACTTGGCTTGTTAACTTGTCGCTTCTTTCACAGTGAGAGTTCCACTGCGATATTTTTTGACATAGCAATTATTTTTGGTGTGTGAACTCGGAGTTGAGGCTGAGTGCTTTGGTGACAAACTGATCGATCTTTGGGTCTTCCTTATGCAGATCTATTATGTTCTGTATTTGTGCCTCCTTACTTGCCAAGCTGCTTTGATGTTCTATTTGCATTTATTGGAACTCCTGATGTAACTTAGCCAATTGTATTTCTACTTGTTGGTTGGTTTTGGCTTGTTGTAAATGTTGTTCCAGTGACAAAATTTTGTTTTCTTTTTCTTTAAGCAATAGTTGTACTTCTATTTCTTTGTCAATATTTTCCATAGCATATGCACTTGTGAACTGTGAGAGCCTGGTGAGGTTGGCCGATGGGTCGGTGGATGAATATTTCCGGAGGAAATCCATCGGCTCATTGTCTGGAGTGGTAGCAGTTGTGGATTCCAATTTTCTTTTCTTTCTATGTCTTTTAACATCGACCTTGTGCTGTGGGCTATAAAATACATCAAGAGGGGGAATTTATTCTATTCTTAAAACAATCTCAGAGGTGGGGGTAACATGAGTGTGTTCTATTTCTTGATTATTCACAGTTCCCCTGTTATAATTTCCGAAGTTGTTTCTTGATGTGTCATTTGTGTCTCTGGTGCTTGTTCCTCTATGTTGAATTTTTTGTTGAAATTATCCCACTTCTCTTCCAAATCAATTACTATAGGCTTTATTAGCTGTATAGGGGGAGTATAGGTTTCAGTTTGCTTGATGGTCGAAGTCTGTTCATCTATCTTTGTTGTATACTGGGTTGTATCTTGGATTGATTTCCTAATCCTACTTTTCTTATTTTTTGGAGACTTCTTGGATGCCTTTCCAAAATTTGTTTTAGATTTTTCCTTAGAGTCACCATCTATTCTTACACTGGAAGTGGGCTCCCTTATTGGTTCAATTAACAATTGGTCCAATGGGACCTTTGATAATCTCTTTTCTCTGTAGCTATAAAATGTTTCAAGACCCTCTCGATAAAAAATTATCTGTGCCATATGCTTTACTTATCTGAAAGTATTATTCTATAATAAAACATCATCAAATGGGTCCTTCTCATGGCCGAATATTTTTACTTTGACCATAGTGGTAAAATCCTTGACAATACCGAATGGGTCGTATTGTCTTCTGGGGAACTTAGATAATTGTAGAGACAAAATATTATCTACTTCCCTGAATGCATGTCCAAAGTCATGTAATGAAAACGCTCCACATGACATAGGAAATTGAGGCCAAATGGCCTTTTTTGACTCCTTCAATGCTTTGCTCATCCCTCATTCACTACATGTCTGATAGGCTATCTCTCTAGCCATTAATTTATTTGGGACATAGAAAGGGAGAACATGGGGAGAGGCGATTCTGCCAAACACTCTGATATATGTAATTGTCTCTTCCCCAAACCATCGGGCTACAGGGAGGATGTCTATCTTGGCTTCCTAAGAGAATATGGGGGCATCTTGATTATAAATTCTTTTATGGATGTGAAGCATAACCCCCTGACAAATCTTGAAAAAATGTGGTTCAAAATTTGATTCCCACATGTCTTTGTGGTGGATGTGAATATGAAGTGGATCTTGAATAGTCCACTTCCATCCCATAAGAGCGAATTTAGAACCAAAACAAGTAACGTCCTTAACATAAGCACACATGAAAAACGAAGTGTAAACCCTTGAAGCAATACTCGTTTACCTTCTATAATCTATAATTTCTTTAGCTAAATTATCAGATAGGATTTGTGCCCAATCTATTATTGTTGAAGTAACGGCTGCATCTATTAAGGGCAACCATTCTGAGGAAAATTTGTTATTGTCAGGTTTTCCAAATAGTCTATAGAGCATAGCCACAGCAAAACAGAAAGGGGAACAAACAGATGCGGTGGTGTACATACTGCTTTTGTCTTTCTTGATTCTTTCTTCATTATTTGACCAATTCTTTGTGCAGTCCACCGAGTCTTCATTTTATTTGACGAATTTCTCAACAAATTTCTTGTTGTAGGTAACCTGTGGCTTCGTTAGGTGGTACATTAGCCTTAGATTATCTGGACCAAAATATCCTATAACTTCTTGGCCTCCTATTTTGATTTCTCTATCAGATATATCAACATTGACAATGATCCACTTAACCATATCGGTATAGGGGATTATTTTTGGTTCTGTTGCTATGAGGAATCATGGCCATCAACTGTAATCATTGTCTCAAGAATCCTTGGTTGTTCTTCCTCCAGTACCTGATACATAGCCTCCCATGTAGACATCCTTGCTTCCCTATTACATGTAGTATCTGTGAACAGAGGAGTCATTTCTGACTTCTCGGAGGTGACTACTTTCCCTTTCTTCACCATTGCTTTTGGTGTCTTGTTCTGTGGCTTTTTCCTAAAAGTTTCAAGAGGAACAATTTATCGGATAAAAAATGATATTGAATGTAGGAATGAATCGATGAAGAAAACCAGTAAAGGTGATGTTATCGCTTAGGTTGTTCCTTGGCTCCTTAAGGGATACAACCGAGGTAACCACAAACCAAGATTTAGACTACAGGTCCTAGTCTACCAGCAATCAGAGAGGCTCTCTCTTTGGGATTTAGCTTTGTTTAAGGAATGATTTTAGGCTAGATATGATGCACATGGGTTTTGTTTGAGTTTGGTGGGATAGCTGATCTATTCAGGTAGAGTTGGCATGTGAAGCGTAAGAAATTCAAACCATTGGGCATGGAGTCAATGAATGTGGAATGAAGGGTGTGTTTTCTTTGACAGAAGAGGAATATAGAGGAGGATAGCTACACATGGACCAATATTCAAGCTGGAAATGAGATGAAATGGAGGTCATGGAATGAAAGGCAATTAAGTAGCTTTCATCACGCTAACAAAGGGAAGGTGAGTGAACATTATATAGGAGAAATCAAGAAATTCCTAAACAATATTCATATATGAAGGAACTAGTGTAAATATGAGCCAATAGATATTCATATTCATAGCTAATTCAGAAGAGAACATAGAGAAATAACAGGAATTGAGCATAAAGTGCTGTTAAGCGAATTCTGAGCTATTCTTATTTTCTGTTATTTAGATCATGACACAAGGGTGATATAAACACATTAAAACTGAAAACAGAGGGAAGAAAGACTTATTGAGCCATGAAGAAACACGGGAATCTTGTAATTAGCTCTTCAGCCATCAAATCCACAACAGATAGTTCATAATCCAAATGTTCCAACAATCTTTGATTGTAGAAACTCTCAGCCTTACAGTGCAAGTCTAGAATGACTCAATCAACCAACTACTCTTTGAACAACGAACAACGTTCTTTAAATAGGCAAAATATCTATAACAAATAGATCTCAGATAGATTTGATGGAGTCACTGCTTCTAACCTAATTTGTACTGAAATAAATGCACAAAATGTCTATTTAAGCTGCGTTGGAGGCAGCAACATCAAAATTGAGTTTAAGTATGGGTCATTTCTTGTGATGCACTGGCTATTTGGCCATATCTGCGCCTTGAATACTAAAACGCTGCCCATATGTGTCTCTATACACCGCTTCTGCAAAAGATGGGCTTTGAATCCTTTTATCAGCACTGTTTGGGTGGTTCTGCTGCCTCAAGTGGCTTTAATACGTTTAATAATGACCTGGTGATCTTTGATGGCTCTGAGCCGCTTCATTGATTTTGAGCGATCCCTTTATTGCCATCTGCTTTGCGTTTAAAGTCCCCTACTGATATTCATAACTGATACACTTTTTCGGTTCGCTGATACTCTTTCGTTGTCGAATCAGGCTTTCTCTTCCCTTCGAAGCACTTCAAACTGTCAAATCGCCCCTGCTTTATCTCCAGAACTGGTGTTGCTAGCCGGAAATCCCATAGCAATTATGTTTTCAGGAATATATGTCATATCCAAATCATAATCATCTTCTTGATTTTTCTCAGATAACAGGACAAATGGACTACTGCATTCTCTGGTCTTTGATTCTCTTGATTGATTTTGTCAGATCGCTCTCTCAATTACATAGACTTCTTGATGTTCCAACAATGAAGGGATTTGTCAAAATTCATCAAAAGCTTCATACCAATACAGAGTAGTCCAACCAAGCCTTCATTTTTTTTTTTTTTTATAACCGATCATGGAAGATGCTAAGTTTTTACCTGTGATGTCTGTCTGGTGATGAAGGTGGGCCGAATTTTCCTTAAAATAATTTCCCAGGCCAGTCCTTCATCGACCATTGCCGCGTTTCCAATGGCTGCATCTCTGATTCAACATGGATATAGCAATCGATGAGTCATCATCCCCCAAAGCTGTCAGACTGCATCGAGCGTTGAAACCGCAGAACAGACATAAAGCAATGGCAATTGCCATTGACAGTGGCAATTCTGGACCAAGGAAATCAAGATTGCCATCAAATGCCCGAGAGAATCCTTCTGGTAATGGCTTCAAAATTGAGAGGTATTTCATATCAGCATCATACACTCGAGCATGATGGAAAACCACATTTCCTTCTTTCAATCAGAGTAATCACATCATCCCTTACATTATTCTTAATTTCTTGGTAAACCAAATCACGAAAGCACATGAGGCTAACTTCATTTAGTGCAGGAAGAGAACGCCTTGCAATGAAGTAATGATCCAAGTAATTTAAAGAAACGTGAAAGCCACCGAACCATTATTTTGTGCATCTATACCTTTCTGCTTCACAAGTTCTTTCAACATAAACTCATCATGTTTCTCCCTCAATGCAGATAGTACCATTGAAGTAATGTACTCTTCAAAAAATCCCTGTATTTGTCATAGAGTTGCTGCGAATAATACTGCGGAGGCTTTTGCATGCACATGTTGTAAATAGTCATGTAAGGCATTATGTACACCTCGGAATTGAATTGTTGTTCGGGAATTCCTTCCAGATGTTCTTGAGCTTCGTAATTCCCTTCAATAATCAAAATCATCACCATCCATTAGCTTTCCTGCCGACTTAGTTCGCTTTCAATATGCCCATCGGAGTATCTACTATCGACAGATGAATTGTCTTGACGATCGTCAAGGGACTCATCATGCCTAGCAGAAAGTTGATCTATAACAACTTCTTTTTTATTTTCACTGGAAGCCAGGCGTTTTATCTTGTAATTATTATATGCTGCTACACCAGCTATAGCAACACCATAGCCAAATAGATTTATAGTTGTGAGATTAGTATCAGCAAACAAAAGCGCAGGAAGTAACACAACCACCCAATCCTTTACAACACCAGCTACACGAATTGTCAATGCACTGGTGTGTGAAATAACTAGAAATACTGAGACGTTCAGAGCAAATGTTCATAGGGAATTTAATGACATGATAACTGGATTAAATTTCCAATTCGTTGTTGAGTCCATCTCGTCTATTATATTATTCATCCCTCTATCCCTCTTACTTTTTTTTTTGCTCTTTCATTTAGGGATTTCTGTTGCTTCTTCATTGCAAGACACCATAATAGTATCATCTTCCCTTTTGGCTTCCCCTTCAGAACCAAATACCTCAGCGAAGGCCTGACGAGTTGATTGTTTTAAACTTTGAGATGACCTCCACTCTTCAGGTCCTTTTGAATACCTAGTCACATTACAAATTCTTAACAGATGTGGACCATGTTTTAATCTTGAGAGTTCTGCTTGCACATAGGCCAGTTCAGAAGCTATAGCCTCCTTAAGTGCCAAATCATCTGCTAGAAAGCACTTTGACACAATAAATGAGCTAGATGGCCGCTGTGCCAATTCACCAAAATGTCCACGTAACTTTGAAATAACTTTATGCTTATGCTTAAATGGAGCACTCGAAGAAAGGAAAGCTTCGATTACTCGACTACCGCCAGGATCTTTTGCAGCTTCAAGAATATGACCAATTTCCATGGATGCACAGCTTGAGAAAAACTATTGAATGAAGTTACTTGGATAGTTGAAAATGATTTGCAACATTACACAACCAAGAAATGACATCTTATTTCCATAAGGCCATTGCCACTTCGATCTCCCTGTATCACTTGAGAAATTTTCCAGATGAAGAACGTGTGGCACAATGCAGTTTGGAGAAGCAGAATCAGAATTGACAGCATGGGCTAATGCTCGACAACACTCTCGTTGATGCGTTTGAAAACGGCGACAAGCACCTATGAGAGAAGCAACTACTCCTGGTTTTCTCGCTTTTAGTAGCTCCAATGCTTCCATAAATCTTATTTCTGTCTTCTTTGCACATACCTCCAAATGCCTTGCAGGCACTAGAAGGATAAGAGAGTCATGTAGTACCTTTGTTTGATGTAGGATATACAAATCCTCGTTATAAAATCCATCGTTTTACAACATTTCACAAGCCTTCACTACAATCTCAGAATAGTTGTAATATATAGAGGTCGCTCTCACATGCTATATACAAAAAAAATCAGGTAGTAGACATACAATTGCCAATGCCTCTTACAATATACCTAGAAATCCAGCTAAGACATAGTTCATTGATTCTCCTGACATTCTTTAGCTTCCAACTCTTCAATCTCATATCTAACCTCTTCCATTTGATCATTAATATGTGTCACTACTTGTATAACTCTGATTGCTTCATTTAATGCAACATCATACTCAGCATCCACCTCTGCATCCTCAAGCCCAGTGACCTCTGTTATCTCAGTAGCATGAACACATTGATGCTCAATAGGCCTGTTCTTCAACTAAACATGGCGTTCTGATGGACGGCCAGCCTTCTTCAAAACTTGGATAGTAGCAACCATATGTAGCTTCTGCTTCTCATGGGCCTGAACTATCTTCAACACATGAACAAGGTCTTCTCGGTGATAATCTGAGCCCCCGAGTATTGATTCCATTTCAATTACTTGTTTCAAACAATCATTGAATTCAGTGGTGATTTGACTGCAAATTTTGTGAACTTAGAACCAATTTCACCCCAGATCATATTTACTTGACCCTAGTGTCTTGAAGAAGAAACCAATGATTGGATAACAAAGTTGCCAGATTCATGAGGTGCAATTTCAAGCAAGGAATGCTGAAAATAGCGATTCAAGATTTCCATGTAAAGCAAATCTGGTGCTACCTCCAGAATAACCTCCATTAAATGGCTGCCAATTGGATCCATCATAAGGTCTAAGACATTCTGTACTGTAGCATCCTCTAACACCTTGCCTTCTTTCATAACATTGTTTTCAGAACAACCCAAAAGGATAGTTATCACCCTTACCACAACTTCTTTGTTTCCCACTAATAATTTCAAAATGGTCTGTAAGACAAGACTGCCAAAGTTGTCTACTCGTAGAACTGCAACACAATCTTTGGAATATTCTAATATCTTGCTTGCAACAAACTTCAATAGATTTGGAAAAGCCCGCAATGATGTCTTGTCCAGTTTCTTTTTAGGCAACTGTGATGACAAACCACTCAACTTGTCTGCTAGAGTAGAGGTAATGTTGCCCGAATGAAATTTATCCTGAGACTTAAGCAATGTTCCATGACAGAGACATAGAAGGTTGCACAAGACATGTGATCCATATTGGTTTCACATAACATCTACGGGATTTTCAACAACTTTCTCACATATCTTAGTCAAAACCTGTTCAATAATGATATGACTTTCTCCTTTTGCATCACAATCTTGAAGAGCTAAAGCTAGAGAACTCAGCATTGCTTCTGCAACATGTGATCCTGACTGATCAATTTCCATAGAAGGGAGAATGTTGATACATCGTGACAAAAAACTACAATGTTGGTCCTTTTCACAGTTCAATATGAGATTTTCAAATAGTCTACTAAAAACTTTATCGCAACAAAGTTGCAATTCTTTGCCACGGCTTTCATCAAGAGCATTTGAGCATAGAATAATTCTCTCCTTTGCATCAGTGCTGCTATTTTCTAGAAGAGATGAAATTTCCGTAAAGTATTTAATTGTTTCAGGATCAAGCTTTTTCCTTGGAGAACCTTGACCCATTTTGTTCGCCTCCCCTTTAGTAAATGGCTTAGGCTGGTTTGAACGGTAGAGAGCTATAACTTATCAAAATTGGAACACAACAGTGGCACTTAGACTAGAACACTCTCATGGACACTTCTTTGGCCTCAGTAGAAAATATGGAACATTGCAGCATGCAACGTATGACATATTTGGCATGTAAAAATGTCGATCATGAAAGATGAATACCTGCTATGAGCAGGAGGTTAACATTGGCTCCAATTGGGGATGGATTTTCCTTGCGAAAATGTCAAGAACAGCAGGTCAGAATGCCTTAATCTTTAGTTGTTGTTGTACTCTGAAAACTTCCCTTTGCTGGCTGCTTTATTTATGAACATGACAGCAAACTTGAAAAGCTTAGGGCCTTCACTTTGGGCTTCTACTGCAACAAGTTTGCTATCCAAATAGAAAACTAAAATACTACCTACCTACTCTAATTAGCACTTACTTTGCTGATTAGGTGAAATGAAACAGCCGATGCAACCACTTAAGAAACTGTAGAAAGAAATGAACTGGTTGACTGATTGTTAATGAAATTGGAAGCACTATTCGGTCATGTGCCCCCATAATCAAAATTGTGACATAGAAAGGTCGTTGCTGATGTATTTGGTCCTCACAGAGAAAGCATGTTAAATTTGAGTTAAGAAGAAGTTCCATGTGGTCTGCTATAGGATCAATAAAAACATCATGTGGGATAGTTTCTTCTGGGCCTTCTTGGTCTGATGGAACAGATGCATCCTCAGTAATAAGCCCTGCAACTAATTCTCCAGTCTTTGCCTTGAAAGCATAATTATCCTCAATCTGTAAGTCAGAAGGTAGTACCATTTCCTCATGACTTGGGGAAGGAAGATTTTGGAAAAATTCTTTAGGATCGCGAAAATTATATGACTGAATTTGAGAATGCAAAAGTTCAATTTTATTTTCATATCTTTCAACAACTAAATCAAGAAAAAGGTTATGTGGGCGTCCTACTGTTTTTAACAACATCAATCTGAGAAATTCTTCATCAAGCTCAAATTCTGATAAACTCTCCCTGAATTCATCTAAAGCTTCATCAAATGAAAGATCTTCCACGAACCCGGTCATCCTGTCTTAATGTTAATGCTTTGGAATATGGACTATTTGGGTTTAGAATTGGTTCGTTCCTCCAGTGGAGTCTTGATTGAAAATGAAGTGGAGTCACCAGGTGGATGCCTTAACTTTGAAGTGCCTGATCTCTATCCACCATCAAAGATCAGAACTAAATATGAAAAATTTCTAAAGAAAAGGAGCACTTTCTCCAGAAAACGAGATTTCCTTTTTGGAGCCAGCTTCTTTACTGTTTCTTTTGGGATTGTCCCCAGTAGAGTCCCCATTATGTTATCGCTCAGGTTGTTCCTTGGCTCCTTAAGGGATACGGCCGAGGTAACCACAAACCAAGATTTAGACTGTAGGTCCTAGCCTACCAGCAATCAGAGAGGGCTCTCTCTTTGGGATTTAGCTTTGTTTAAGGAATGATTTTAGGCTAGATATGATGCACATGGGTTTTGTTTGAATTTGGTGGGATGGTTGATCTATTCAGGTAGAGTTGGCATGCAAAGCGTAAGAAGTTCAAACCATTGGGCATGGAGTCAATGAATGTGGACTAAAGGGTGTGTTTTATTTTACAGAAGAGGAATACAGAGTAGGATATCTACACATGGACCAATATTCAAGCTGGAAATGAGATGAAATGGATGTCAGGGAATGAAAGGAAATTAAGTAGCTTTCATCACGCTAACAAAGGGAAGGTGAGTGAAAATTATATAGGAGCAATCAAGAAATTCCTAAACAATATTCATATATGAAGGAACTAGTGTAAATATGAGCCAAGAGATATTCATATTCATAGCTAATTCAGAAGAGAACATAGAGAAATAACAGGAATTGAGCATAGAGTGCTGTTAAGCGAATTCTAAGCTATTCTTCTTTTTTGTTATTTAGATCATGACACAAGGGTGATATAAACACATTAAAACTGAAAACATAAGGAAGAAAGACTTATTGAGCCATGAAGAAACACGGGAATCCTGTAATTAGCTCTTCGGCCATCAAATCCACAACAGACAGTTCATAATCCAAATGTTCCAGCAATCTTTGATTGTAGAAACTCTCAGCCTTACAGTGCAAGTCTAGAATGACTCAATCAACCAACTACTCTTTGAACAATGAAGAACGTTGTTTAAATAGGCAAAATATCTATAACAAACAGATCTCAGATAGATCTGATGGAGTCATTGCTTCTAACCTAATTTGTACTGAAATAAATGCACAAAATATCTATTTAAGCTGCGCTGGAGGTAGCAACATCAAAATTGAGTTTAAGTATGGGTCATTTCTTGTGATGCGCTGGCTATTTGGCCATAACTGCGCCTTGAATACTAAAACGCTGCACATATGTGTCTCTATACACCGCTTTTGCAAAAGATGGGCTTCGAATCCTTTTATCAGCACCGTTTGGGCGGTTCCACTGCCTCAAGTGGCTTTAATACGTTTAATAATGACTTGGTGATCTTTGATGGCTCTGAGCCGCTTCATTGATTTTGAGCGATCCCTTTATTGCCATCTGCTTTGCATTTAAAGTCCCCTGCTGATATTCATAACTGATACACTTTGTCGGTTCGCTGATACTCTTTCTTTGTCGAATCAGGCTTTCTCTTCCCTCCGAAGCACTTCAAACTGTCAAATCGCCCCTGCTTTATCTCCAGAACTGGTGTTGCCAGCCGGAAATCCCATAGCAATTATGTTTTCAGGAATATATGTCATATCCAAATCATAATCGTCTTCTTGATTTTTCTCAGGTAACAGGACAAATGGACTGCTGCATTCTTTTCTTTGATTCTCTTGATTGATTTTGTCATATCGCTCTCTCATTTGCATAGACTTCTCGATGTTCCAGCGATGAAGGGATTTGTCGAAATTCATCAAAAGCTTCATACCAATATAGAGTAGTCCAACCAAGCCTTCATTTTTTTTTTTTTATAACCGATCATGGAAGATGCTAAGTTTTTACCTGTGATGTCTGTCTGGTGATGAAGGTGGGCCGAATTTTCCTTAAAATAATTTCCCAGGTCAGTCCTTCATCGACCATTGCCACGTTTCCAATGGCCGCATCTCTAATTCGACATGGATATAGCAATCGATGAGTCATCATCCCCCAAAGTTGTGAGACTATAGTGAGCGTTGAAACTGCAGAATGTACATAAAGCAATGGCAATCGCCATTGGCAGTGGTAATTTTGGACCAAGGAAATCAAGATTGCCATCAAATTCCCGAGAGAATCCTTCTGCTAATGGCTTCAAAGATGAGAGGCATTTCATATCAACATCATACACTCGAGCATGAAGGAAAACCACATTTCCTTCTTTCAGTCAGAGTAATCACATCATCCCTTACATTATTCTTAATTTCTTGGTAAACCAAATCATGGAAGCACATGAGGCCAACTTCATTTAGTGCAGGAAGAGAACACCTTGCAATGAAGTAACGATCCCAGTAATTTAAAGAAACGTGAAAGCCACCGAACCATTATTTTGTGCATCTATACCTTTCTACTTCACAAGTTCTTTCAACATAAACTCATCATGTTTCTCCCTCAATGCAGATAGTACCATCGAAGTAATGTACTCTTCAAAAGACTCCCTGTATTTGTCATAGAGTTGCTGCGAATAATCCTGCAGAGGCTTTTGCGTGCACATGTTGTAAATAGTCGTGTAAAGCATTATGCACTCCTTGGAATTGAATTGTTGTTCGGGAATTCCTTCCAGATGTTCTTGAGCTTTGTAATTCCCTTCAATAATCAAAATCATCACCATCCATTAGCTTTCTTGCCAACTTAGTTCACTTTCAATATGCCCATCAGAGTATCTACTACCGACAAATGGATTGTCTTGACGATCGTCAAGGGACTCATCATGCCTAGCAGAAAGTTCATCTATGACAACTTCTATTTTATTTCCACTGGAAGCCAGAGGTTTTATCTTGTAATTATTATATGCTGCTACACTAGCTATAGCAACACCATAGCCCAATAGATTTATAGTTGTGAGCTTAGTATCAGCAAACAAAAGCGCAGAAAGTAACACAACCACCCATTCCTTTACAACACCAACTACACAAATTGTCAATGCACTGGTGTGTGAAATAACTAGAAATACTGAGACGTTCAGAGCAAATGTGCAGAGGGCATTTAATGACATGATAACTGGATTAAATTTCCAATTCGTTGTTGATTCCATCTCGTCTATTATATTATTCATCCCTCTATCCCTCTTACTTTTTTTTTGCTCTTTCTTTTAGGGATTTATGTTGCTTCTTCATTGCAAGACACCATAATAGTATCGTCTTCCCTTCTGGCTTCCTCTTCAGAACCAAATACCTCAGCAAAGGCCTGACGAGTTGATTGTTTTGAACTTTAAGATGACCTCCACTCTTCAGGTCCTTTTGAATACCTTCCTAGTCACATTAAAAATTCTTAACAGATGTGGACCATGTTTTAATCTTGAGAGTTCTGCTTGCACATAGGCCAGTTCATAAGCTATAGCCTCCTTAAGTGCCAAATCAGCTGCTAGAAAGCACTTTGACACAGTAAATGAGCTATATGGCCGTGGTGCCAATTCACCAAAATGTCCACGTAACTTTGAAATAACTTTATGCTTATGCTTTAATGGAGCATTGGAAGAAAGGAAAGCTTTGATTACTCGACTACCGCTAGGATCTTTTGCAGCTTCAAGAATATGATCAATTTCCATGGATGCACAGCTTGAGAAAAACTGTTGAATGAAGTTACTTGGATAGTTGAAAATGATTTGCAACATTACACAACCAAGAACCGACATCTTATTTCTAGAAGGCCATTGCCACTTCGATCTCCCTGTATCACTTGAGAAATTTTCCAGATGAAGAACGTGTGGCACAATGCAGTTTGGAGAAGCAGAATCAGAATTGACAGCATGGGCTAATGCTCGACAACACTCTCGTTGATGCATCTGAAAACGACGACAAGCACCTATGAGAGAAGCAACTACTCCTGGTTTTCTCGCTTTTAGTAGCTCCAATGCTTCCATAAATCTTATTTCTATCTTCTTTGGACATACCTCCAAATGCCTTGCAAGCACCAGAAGGATAAGAGAGTCATGTAGTACCTTTGTTTGATGTAGGATATACAAGTCCTCGTTATAAAATCCATCATTTTACAACATTTCACAAGCCTTCACTGCAATCTCAGAAAAGTTGTAATATATAGAGGTCGCTCTCACATGTTATATACAAAAAAAAATCAGGTAGTAGACATACAATTGCCAATGCCTCTTACAATATACCTAGAAATCCAGCTAAGACATAGTTCATTGATTCTCCTCACATTCTTTAGCTTCCAACTCTTCAATCTCATATCTAACCTCTTCCATTTGATCACTAATATGTGTCACTACTTCCTATATAACTCTAATTGCTTCATTTAATGCAGCATCATACTCAGCATCCGCCTCTGTATCCTCAAACCCAGTGACCTTTGTTATCTCAGTAACATGAACACATTGATGCTCAACAGGCCTGTTCTTCAACTAAACATGGCGCTCTGATAGACGGCCAGCCTTCTTCAAAACTTGGATAGTAGCAACCATATGTAGCTTCTGCTTCTCATGGGCCTGAACTGTCTTCAACACATGAACAAGGTCTTCTCGGTGATAATCTGAGCCCCCGAGTATTGATTCCATTTCAATTACTTGTTTTGAACAATCATTGAATTCAATGGTGATTTGACTGCAAATTTTGTGAACTTAGAACCAATTTCACCCCAGATCATATTTACTTGACCCTGGTGTCTTGAAGAAGAAACCAATGATTGGACAACAAAGTTGCCAGATTCATGAGTTGCAATTTCAAGCAAGGAATGCCGAAAATAGTGATTCAAGATTTCCATGTAAAGCAAATCTGGTGCTACCTCCAGAATAACCTCCATTAAATGGCTTCCAATTGGATCCATCATAAGGTCTAAGATATTCTGTACTGTAGCATCCTCTAACACCTTGCCTTCTTTCATAACATTGTTTTTAGAACAACCCAAAAGGACAGTTATCACCCTTACCGCAGCTTCTTTGTTTCCCACTAGTAATTTCAAAATGGTCTGTAAGACAAGACTGCCAAAGGTGTCTATGCGTAGAACTGCAACATAATCTTTGGAATATTCTAAGATCTTGCTTGCAACAAACTTCAACAAATTTGGAAAAGCCCACAATGATGTCTTGTCCAGTTTCTTTTTAGGCAACTGTGATGACAAACCACTCAACTTGTCTGCTAGAGTAGAGGTAATGTTGCCCGAATGAAATTTATCCTGAGACTTAAGAAATGTTCCATGACAGAGACATAGAAGGCTGCGCAAGACATGTGATCCATATTGGTTTCACATAACATCTACGGGATTTTCAGCAAATTTCTCACATATCTTAGTCAAAACGTGTTCAATAATCATATGACTTTTTCCTTTTGCATCACAATCTTGAAGATCTAAAGCTAGAGACCTCAGCATTGCTTCTGCAACATGTGATCCTGACTGATCAATTGCCATAGAAGGGAGGATGTTGATACATCGTGACAAAAAACTGCAAAGTTGATCCTTTTCACAGCTCAATATGAGATTTTCAAATAGTCTACTAAAAACTTTATCGCAACAAAGTTGCAATTCTTTGCCATGGCTTTCATCGAGAGCATTTGAGCATAGAATAACTCTCTCCTCTGCATCAGTGTTGTTGTTTTCTAGAAGAGATGAAATTTCCGTAAAGTATTGAATTGTTTCGGGATCAAGCTTTTTCCTTGGAGAACCTTGACCCATTTTGTTCGCCTCCCCTTTAGTAAATGGCTTAGGCTGGTTTGAACGGTAGAGAGCTATAACTTATCAAAATTGGAACACAACAGTGGCACTTAGACTAGCACACTCTCGTGGACACTTCTTTGGCATCAGTAGCAAATATGGAACATTGCAGCATGCAACGTATGACATATTTGGCATGTAAAAATGTCGATCATGGAAGATGAATACCTGCTATGAGGAGGAGGCTAACAAGTGATAAAGGTGTTTTATTTGAAATCATGTAAGAAGATATCAAATCACTCTAAATGGCCTTTCACACATAAATGCAGTTACTTCTTCATAAATGCCCACTAATGATCTGTTATATTTTAACTTGAATGTCCATAAATATTCACATCGTAAATTGGGAAACAATCTCTTGGGGTGGTGAACATTTAAACTGCGAATATATCAATTTTGCGATTTGTAAAACAATATCGCAGATCGCTATATCGCATAATTTGTTTTCGTTTAACTTACCAATTTTTGAGTTTGTGCGAGATGCAAGATGCGAGAAACAAATGTCATTACTTATCGGGCTTCTTTTTAACAAATAATGGACCTCCGCATGTGTTAGTGGAAAGATTAAGAGGTGGGTCCAAGATGAGATCACATTTCACAATATCAACGTATAATAGGTTGAGGCTTGTGTCGTATGATTGAAAGGTGATGCGAGAAGGCTATTATACCATCGCAATCTTGCAGATCGCAATACTTCGGGGTAACCTCTTAAGGGAAGTCTTTTATAAACAACGATGTTTTAATGCGAGACTTTAGATTTTTAAAGAGGCTTTAAGGACTTTCTAACATTATGGTCGTTTTTCAAATATACATTTTCTTTTTTGATTGTTTCATTGTAAATCGTGGTGGGTTAGAAAGGTATAATTTGTGATGCATTTCATGCTAAATAATAAAAGTAGCATTTAGATGGTTTTATAGGTTTTGTTTGATATCTTGATTTATTCTAAATATAAAAGAAATACCTACATGCTAGGATTGATTTTTTTGGTATATACATTTTTTTAAAGGGTCCCCATTTATTAAAGTAATATTTTACTACTAGCTTTAATAAATAGGGGTTGTTGACAAGCACAACAATTGGTGATTCACTTGGAAGAACCAGTTATCTTTGAGAGTTTTTTGAATTTTCTAAAACTTCTAAAATAAACATAGTTTTGAAAATAAAACTAAATTGCATGGAATACAAGGTAAGTAGTACTGCTCATTCATCAATAAACAACATCTGCTCTAACTTTCTTGCTTTTGATTTCCCTTTTCTCACAGATAGTTATTTTACCTACATTAGTTATTATTTGGTTATAAAGATAAAAGTAAAAGAATCTCGTTAGACCAGTTTTAGTATACTCATTTTTCATAGATAGAGCCTCTGTTGCCATCAGGCGTTTATAGCCTCGACAAGGTTACTTGTTACCGAGCAATGATTTAGTATCCCACTTAAGTAAGAATGCAACTTTAAAGATAAATACTTTAGTATAATTTATGCTTTCTTTATTTGTATTGAAGTAATTCATTCTTCTTTTATTTCTTAAAGGACAATGTATCGGTTTGATGGCCAAAATTGACAATGCCATTCACTTGATTTGTAACTAAACTGAACAAGCTGGCTCTTGATGAGACCCCTTGTCTTTTGATTGATAAATCTCAAGCCATTACCCTGTTTTGATATTCAGTATTGGTAATGTCAGTTAGATATAATCTTATGATCATGGTAAGCTGACTCTTGATGAGACCTCTTATCCTTTAAGTTTAAAGTATATTTTAGAATTACACTCTAAAATTGAAAGCCACTGAAGTGGGGGGAACCATTGGTTCCTTAAGCGTTTCTGGATGACAATCATAGAGTTTAAAGATGCTTTTTCGTAGAGAAACTTTGATTTTTTATTGATACTTTTCCTGACTGATGTAAAGAAAATTTCTTTCTAAAGTTAAGTTTTATCGAAGATCGGATAATTTAGTAGAAAAACAGACAGTTTTGGAGTTGTAGCACTCAACTCTTTATTTCATGAATGAAGATTAATTTTCATAACCATTTCTACTTATACAAGCGAAAAACAAAATTATAAAGGGAAACTATCCTTCAGTAAAACCAAAAGTAAATGTTTTCAACTTGTATTATTATTTCAAAAGAAAATTAACTAAAGAGTATACTATATAGTGATCAGAAGAGATCATCTTCTATGGGAAATATTTCTTTAGGACCTACCCATTAACAGGTAGAGGTTCTCTCTTACCTGCTAAATCTTGTAATAGAAAAGTTGATGGGCCTATTAGATCGACAATCTGGAATGGGCCAAGCAACATTCGTTGGAACTTAGTATGCTTTCCTTTCTCTTTGTGGGCTTTATCCCATTTTAACACTAAGTCTCCTAGTTGGAAATTTTTTGAAGATACATAATTTGAATCAAAGGACACTTTGACTAACTGCTAATGATGTGCATGGGTAATTCTATCCTTTTCTCGTTCCTCTTCAAGTTTAAGGATTTGTAATTGTCTAATTGCATAAATGAAGAAGGAGTTTCTTCAATGAATTGAACTAAGGCAAATGAGGCTATGTTTGTTGGCAAGATAACTTCTTTCCCATAAACCAGATTAAAAGGAGAAGTGACGATGGAGGTTTTCTGAGTTATTCGATCTGCCCATAGAGAAAACACTAAAAATTTATGCCAATTCTTTTGACTTTGATCAACAATTCATTTAATAATCCTGATAAGGTTCTTATTTGTGGATTCGGCTAACCCATTTCCTTGTGGATAATAATTAGCATAATATTTAAGTTTAAAGCCTCTTTTAAGAGCAAACTCTGTCATAAAATTGCCTGAAAAGTAAGATGCATTATCGAACATTAAGGCAGAAGGTAAACCAAACCTGGTGATGATAAATTGATCTATAAATTCAATAATGTTCTCAGAGTTGGCTACTTTGAGTGGAATTGCTTCAACCCATTTGGTGAAGTAATCAGTTACTGTAAGGATATATTTATGTTGCTTAGAAGAATGAGGAACGATCTCACCTATTATGTCCAATCCCCATTGTTCAAATAGCTGATCAATGTTGACTGGTTGTAATGGTAATGTTGGTTTCTTCTGTCTTCCGATGGCTGTCTAACATATCTTACATTTCCTTACATAACTGTGCGCATCTTTGAATAGGGTTGGAAGATTAGTAGTTGTTGGATCCCAACCCTTGTGTCTTAGCCTTTTCTTCGCTTTCCTTGCCCCTCTTTGTTTTTTTGCTTTCCGTTGTTTTCATTTGGTAACAATAGTTTAGTAATAATAATATCATTCTTTTAATAATGTTAGTCACTTTATTAATCAGTAATAATTAATTATTTACCCTAGACCAATATTATCAGTTTTATTAAGTTAGTAATAATAATATTACTATTATTTAGTAATGGTGGAATTTTTACTAGAAGAATGTTATTAAGATTAATAATGGTAATAATATCTATTTGAGGGTAATAATGATATCGGTTCTTTTGGAGTCAGATGCATTTAATACATCCTGGAATTTCTAGCCTTCTTGAATGCTTGTCCTCTTCCTTGATTCCCATCTCTCCTCTTACCTTTGCTATTGAATTTTTCATTCCTTTGATTGCCATTAGAGGGATTTTGATCATCGTCCCGGTGTGAGTCCTTTCTATCAGCGCATTCCCTTGGATAGTGACCTAGATGTAACATTGTCCTTTTCTTCCACCCTTAGGCCCAGCCATTCCTTTTGATTTAGTCCCGAAATTATTTCTTTTCTTAGCATGAGAAGAAAAGGCAGATAACTTTCATTCGGGGGAAGATGGAGCGCACTGCAGCTAACCGCGAGGGTTTCGGTTAGGGCATCAGAAACCTTAGCCCACCAGGCTTGAGGACTTCTGCGCGTCTGAGGTTACCGTTCTCCTGTTTTCTGTTGCATCTGGCCCGGCTTTTTAGGCCCACCTGTCATATTCAACATGGCATCCGTTACTGTCGGCGATGTAATGGAAACGGAAGAGGAGGTCGATTACACTGAAGACCCCCTCCAATCTCAGGTCATCTTCGACCATCCGTCATTCCTTCCGCCGGTTTCTGGTTTTTTGCCGCTTCCTTCCTCTCATCCCTACCCAGTTGTCACTATCCCGGTTATCTCCCCCTCACATTCGCCCGAGGGCTCCCTCCCTACTGATTCCCTTGGTCTCGATCTCCCCCCGCTGTCCCCGGGTACCCTTCATTTCCTGTCCTCCGTTATTCCCCCGTCGCCATCCTTCGATCCTCACCCTCTGTCCTCCTCCTTCCTTGTTGCTGCATCGACTGGACCACCTCATTCGTCGGGGGGTGGGCCTTCTGCCTTCCGTCATTCCCCCTCTGGAGTTTTTGAGACCCCTGCTGTAAGGGTCTATTTATCGAAGGCGTCCCCCCTGGAATTCTCCTTGGATCCCCTTGCGGATCATCCATCAGCTCCGCGCTCAGGCAAGAAGAAGAATAAGTGCGTCAAGGCCACTTCCAGGGACATCTCCATCCGGTTCGGTGAGACATCTACCATAGGGGAAGCAGAAAAAATGGCAAATACCATTTTGGTCGGGCATGTCCATGGACGCGCATATTCTGCTACCCGGCTTACCCTCTGGGTAAAAGAGATTTGGGGGGGTGTTCTCAAAGAACTCCCAGATGTGTAGGTTCTCCCCCGCGGATGGTTCGCTCTTCACTTTGCCAAGGAGAATTATGTTGATTTGGTTCTGGCCAGATATCGGCACATAGAGATGGCGCCGGTGTTGCTAAAAAGGTGGAGCCCCCTCTTTGATCCTGAACACGAGCATATTGGGGCAGGGCCACTATGGGTTCGGCTCCCTGGCCTACCTCTCCAGTACTGGAATGAAGAGGTTTTTATGCGCATTGGGAACGCTCTGGGTACATACCTGGACCACGATAGATCTTTTGTTGAGTCCAGGAGCAGAACTCTGGCCCGTATTTTGGTTCATCTAGACACTCGAGATGGCTTAGAGGAGAATATTACACTTCACTGGGGCATATATACTCGGATTAAAATCCTCGACTATGAAGGAGTGCCCTTCAGGTGCCGTCGCTGTCACAGGGTGGGACATCTGTTCAAGAAGTGCCTTCTTAACAAAAAACAAGAGGAGGCCCCGGCGACATCCACCACTCCATCGAGGCCTATATCACTAGCAGCACATTGCACCCCGGCTTCAAGCGTCCCCTCTAGCTCTCCCTCACAGGCTCCTGGATCGGTGCAAAGCACCGCTCAACCTCTGATCACCAGAGCTCGGGCGGCCTCCGCATCTACGTTTGCTCTAGGTATATCTCTTTTCCCTCCTTTATCTAATTGCACTTCTGGTAATTTCACTCTCTCTCCTTCACTATTCGTGGTGCACTGCACTATTCCCTCCTCTCCAGTTATTTCCCCCTCCATTCCATCAACTCACATGGTATCATCGCCTCTCTCATCTCCATCATCATTCGGGGGTGCATTTCATAATTACAATCTCTGCCCTCGCCCTCACACAAATGGCTCCCACTTGAAGATTGCTGGGCTTGGCATCACTTCCCCCAGCCTGATACCATTATCTGCACGGGGTCGAAAATCTCACCTTACAAAGGCTATCCAAAAAGCGGGTGCTGAGGTTGCCTCTGGGCGACAATCCACCATTGTTGGGGTTCTTAGAGCGATGAACACCCCAGGCAATCTACCACCATGAAGTGCTTATCCTTCAATTGCAGAGGCTCGGCTAGTGCCTCTAAGAAACTAGCCCTCAAAAGGATGATAACATCCCTGCCTGTTGACATCATCCTCCTCCAGGAAACCCTAGGTCCTGCTGACTCTATATCTGCCGCCTTATCCTCCTATCCCCGGGTTGGCTTTTTTTGGCTCTGGACTCATCGGGTCGTTCGAGAGGCCTTGCTATTGGATACAACCTTGCATCTATCAAGGCACTTGGGACATGGGGGGGGCCTGGTTTTCTGGGTCTAGACCTCTTTTCGGCAGACCTGGGCACTAACCTCCGGGTTATTAACATTTATGGTCCTTGCCAACAAAGGGAAACATTTTGGAATTTCCTCCTGAGTCTGCAAATTCTCTCGGCAAAGAATATTATTATTGGAGGAGATCTTAATTTTTCCCTGGGATACAGTGAATCCTGGGGCTCATCTGCACAGATCGACCCAATTACTGGTTTCATGACTGATCTTCTGGAGCGCCATGACCTGATCGATGTCCCCATGATCAAAATTCTCCCCACTTGGAGGAACAAACGCATCGGGGAAGCAGCATTGGCTCGTATATTGGATAGATTCATTATGAAGGGCACTATGTTTCGACAGCTACACTTATATAAGCAATGGGTGGGAACTGGAGGAATCTTAGACCACTATCCTATCTATCTGGAGCTATCAGGGCCCAACAAAAAGCCAAAAGCTCCCTTCAAATTCAACCACGGATGGTTACAGGACCCCTCATACATCAAGTTGGTCAAGGACTACTGGACACAGAATCCTATAGATAGGGCGGACTCACTGGCAAAATGATTCTGCATGAATTTATCTCAGCTAAAGCATATGTTAATTGAATGGGCTAGAGAAAAGAACAAACATGATAATTCTGCTCTTGTGCACATTGAAGCTGAAATCCTCTCCCTCACTGATGAAAGAGGTTTGGGCTTCATTACTGCTGCAGATAAAGTACACCTAGTTGAGCTCGAAACACAAAAACAAAAAATCTTAAGGGAGCGGGAGGAAACCATCAGGCTTCGGAGCAGAGCCACATGGCTAAAAGCTGGGGATGAAAACACCAGGTTTTTTCATAACTTCGCAAAGGGCAGGAAGGTTAAAAATACCATATGGAGTCTTCCCACACCTGATGGAGATGAAGCTGATACCTTCCCAAAGCTCTCACAGATGGGATCCTCCCACTTCAGGAATCTTTATAAGCAACCCCAGGCCACTTCCATTGCTGAGATCATCAATATTGCAGGTCATTTTCCCAGATTTGTTAATGAGGATGAGGCAGATCATCTCTTTGACCCTGTATCTCCTGAAGAGCTAGAGAGTACTATCAAATCGTTCAAGAAGGACCGGAGCCCGGGGCCGGATGGGTGGTCCATTGAATTCTACATTGCATTCTACGAGCTTAACAACAATGATTTATTGAGGGTGATTGAGGAATGCCGCGAGACTGGCTCTATGTACAATGCCATCAACTCCACCTTCATCACCTTGATCCCCAAATCAGATTCTTCGTCCTCCTTTGATGACTACCGTCCCATCTACCTTTGCAATGTGCTATACAAGATCATTTCTAAAATCATTGCTAATTGCATCCACCCTATTCTTTCTCGTCATATCGCTCCTCATCAATTTGCCTTCCTGGAACATCGACAGATCCATGAAGCTGTTGGAGCAGCTCAGGAAGCTCTTCATTCTATCTGGACCAAGCACCTGAAGGCAATCATCCTCAATATTGACTTAGCAAAAGCTTTCGATCGAGTCAGTTGGCTCTATCTCAAAATGATCCTTATTCATCTCGGTTTCCCCCAAAATTTCATTTCCTGGATTATGGCTTGTATCACCACCCCGACCTTAAGTGTCCTGATAAATGGCTCGGCATCCCAGTTTTTTCACTCACAGCGCGGATTGAGATAGGGATGCCCACTATCTCCCTTCCTCTTCTTGATTGTCATGGATGCCTTGAGTCAGCTTATCGACATAGCTAAAAGAAATGGGGAATTTAGTGGCCTCAGGATTACTGATGAATGTTCCCTTACCCATCTTCTCTTTGTGGATGACATTATGATCTTCCTGGATGGCAGCATCAGAGATTCATAGTCTTTCTCAAACATCATCAATCTTTTCTCATCTTCCACTGGTATGCTTGCAAATCACTCAAAGTCATCTATCATCTTATCCAGAACCTCCATCCATGAATCTCTCCTTGCACAACAATTCTTTCCATACTCCATCCATCCTTTAGATCATGGTATAAAATACTTGGGATTTAGAATAAAGCCCGTCAGCTCTAAGATCACTGACTGGATCTGGCTAGTGGCAAATTGGAGAAGCAACTCAACATATGGAGCTACCGATATCTCTCCCGAGCAGGGAGGCTCGTCTTGGTAAAAGTTGTATTAGAGGCGACCCCAGTATATTGGATGGCTTTAGCCTAGATCCCAAGAAGCATCTTGGATAGACTACAACAAATCTTCAACATGTACCTTTGGAATGGGAATCAGGAAAAGCGCATTTTTCCTTGGGTTGGTTGGAAGAAGATTGCCACTCCCAAAAAATGGGGAGGATGGGGGCTAAAAGATCTCCCCTCTTTTGCTCAAGCTCTTGCTGCCAAAATGGGGTGGACTCTTCTTACTGGTAACAACCTATGGACCTGCATCTCATACCACAAGTACATATGGTCGCACAATATTCTGGATTGGGTTCGCCTCCCCACCTGGCCAAAAACAGGGATATCCTCTGTTTGGAAGGCTCTCCTTAACTCTCTGCCTCTCATCAGGGATAACCTGCTTTGGAGGGTCAACGATGGAACTCTAGCTCGTATTGGCATGGACCCTTGGTCAGGTAGTGGAGGTAGACATATATTACCAGATGATCTCATACAGCATCTACACTCGCAGGAGATAAGAGTTCTGGCAAACATTGCTGATCCTCAAAACTCTTCTATATTTGAACAGCGCTGGAAATCAGCTTATCAAATTAATCTTCCACCTGTATGGCATCAGGATTGGATGGAATACATCAATGCATTATCGGAAGCTCATATAAGGATCAAACAGGGACCGGATGAACTTATTTGGTATCACTCAGGAAATGGTATATACACCCCTAAGTTGGGTTACCTTGCTCTGATATAGCATAAAATCCCGGACACAATCTCTTTTTGGTGGCAGATTATATGGAAACTCACAGCTCCTCCCAGGCAGAAATTTTTTTTTGGTGCATTCTTAAAGGAGTTGTTCCTACGGGGGATTATCTAATGCATCGTGCAGTGTACGGGCCGACCTGGTGCACCTTCTGTAAGCAATCATCTGAATCCTGTATCCATCTGTTTTTATTATGTCCAGCCATATCCGCAATCTGGCAAGCCATATCAAATGCGATCCAATTCACAGGCAAATGGGAGGGTCACAATATTAATCGTGCATGGGAATCCTGGTTTTATAACCACAAACATTCAAAACTCCAAAGTTTTCCTATTATATTATGCTGGTACATATGGTTAGTTCGGAACCGGTTGATTTTTGATGACAAACCGCCCATCTAGCCGCACATTATCTCTCTCATTACTGCTGCATATAATCCGTTGCCTGACCCGCCTCAGCCTAGGAACAGAAGTCCGCGCGACCCTCCACTTATTGACCATAGCACTCCTTGGGCCTTCTTTGATGGCTCAGCACAACAACAAGGATGTGGGGGAGGTTTTCTACTCTTCATAAATGATCAACATTTCTACAAAGTCAAACTGGGATTGGGACCTGGCACAAACAATTTTGCTGAGATCATCTCTCTTCATGATCTCTTGCATTTTGCATTGGGGCAAAATTGCATGCATATACATATTTTTGGCGACTCAAAGATTATCATTGATTGGTTCAACAATATAACAGAATGCCACACACACACTCTCACGAACATTTTGGATGATATTAATATACTAAAGGCTCAATTTATTGACATCTCTTGCCAACACATCTACAGGGAACACAACAGCAGCGCTGACCAACTTTCCAAGGAGGCCACATCACTTCCCAGAGGTGAGTGGTTGATACAGGAGCAGCGAGGCGCAGACTACTATCAGTACTATCATCGACCATATATTGATGCACACTACCATAAGGCGGTCAACCCTTGAGATATAGTTCAGTGTTTTTGATACTTTTTGAACAATGTACATAGTTGAACAGATCATATATGATTCCCTGCGTGGCAATATGTTTTTATTTTCATATATATCACAGATGGTTTTAAGGAACATCCTGCGAGATGATTCATTTTTGCTTATTTTTTGAACAAGATATAATAGATAAAAATCTCTCCACATGTCGGGGAAGAACATACTGCATATGCAAAAGCATCTACAACATGTAATTTTTCTACTTTTAATGAAAGATTACGATTTTTCCAGTGGAAAAAATTAATGATATCATTTTAGTATAACTATTATCATCAAAATAGTAACAATAATAATATTATTCCCTTAATGAAATTTCTTACATTATTAATTAGTAAATCTACCCTAGGCTAATTTTATTAATAATATTAATTTAAAGTTCAAAAAAAAAAAAAATTGCCCTCGACTTTTATTAAGATTATTAATAATAATAATATTTAATTGAGAAGTTAATAATTGGGATAATAATATAAAATTAAACTATGCTTTACCCTATAAATAAGGATTTTAATTATTGGTATATTATCATTCCATAGGATTAGAACGTATTATACGAATTAGAATATTATTTGAATAATTTATTTAATAAAACTTGACCCTTCCCACCTGGGCCCGGGGTCAAATCTAGTCGTTAAGAGTCTTTTTAACAGTTGCCCAGTCAAATATAGTTGTTGGAAGGACTTGCATTCCCTATTTAACTGATCGCTCAGATTTGTTCCTCAACTTGTCTTGACGATGAACCACACTAGTTGGTTCGAAACGCGTCGACAAATGATTCTCTATGTGATTTTGCCGAAATTATTCTCACAATCAGGTAATACAATTCTTGAGAAGTCAAGGACAAATCATTTGACAAACTTTATTTGACCAAGGAAAGATTGCATCGATTTTTTGTTATGGGGTAAAGGTATTTTAGAAATTTCTTTAATCCTATCTGGGTCAATATGAATCCCTGTTTTGGACACAATAAATCCAAGGAGTTTTCCTTCACTTAACGCGAAAAAATACTTCTTGGGGTTAAGGGAAATCTCATACTTTTGACAACGTTCAAAGACCTTTTTTAGATCTCTCAGATGATTACTACGTTTTTTTTAATATACAGTTATATCACCTAAGTAGATTACCGATCACTTGTTTACTAAACCCTTGAAGGCAATGTCCATGGCTCTTTGGAAAGTAGCACCAACATTAATTAGTTTGAACGACATCTTTTGATAGGCGTAAGTGCCCCATTTTGTTTTGAATATGGTTTTCAGTTGATCGTCTGGATGGATTAAGATTTGATTGTAACCTGAGAAACCATCTAGAAAGGACATTAGTTTTGAGCCTGCAACTAATTGAAATATCTATTCCATAGGAGGCAATAGAAAATTGTCCTTTGGCAAGCTTTATCGAGATTGAGAAAGTCTATACAAATCCGAATATCACCATTTTTATTTCTAACTGGGATGAGATTGGAGACCCACCTAGAATGCCTGACAAGAAAATTAATTATAAGAAGAGCTTCAGCGTAAATCACATGAAAAATACATTTGTCGACGCGTTTCGAACCAACAAGTGTGGTTCATCGTCAGGAGATTATCTCAATAAAATATTAAAATATTCAATAAACATTCTCATTTACTTTTCAAACTAACCTATTAAGATTAGTTTTTATTAATTAGTAAATTTAATAATTTTATATACACAATATTATTTCAATAGTAATTAGTATAATTTTATAAACAAAATAGCATACCTTTAATAATCAATTCATATATAGTTAGTTAATAATTTATTAACTTATTACCTTTAACATTATAAAATTATTCATATTTTCCCATTATTATTTTATGTAACCCTAGTTATTTATTTATAGGAATTCATTCACGCAAATAATAATTTTCAATAACCATTAGTTTTATTCTAAATGTTATTTATTTAAATAAATGACTTATGATACTATTCATAGTACCTAATTTTGTTTAATTCTAGAAATAAAACATTAAACTTAATATTACATAAATAATAATAATATTAAATTTATTGATATAACTTTAGCTTGGGTCCTAGAGTCAAAGTAGCTGTTATGTGGTCCTGGAGTCAAAATAGCCGTTAGGTAGCCGTTGGAGTCTCTTCTCAGTCTATTTAACTTGCTGGGCCTGATCTGCTTCTTCAACTTGTCCTGACGATGAACCACACTTGTTGGTTTGAAATGCGTCGACAAATGTCTTTTTCATGTGATTTACGCTGAAGCTCTTCTTATAAATATGACTAATCATAGAAGCCTCAATTCTACAAGAAAATTAATTTTGGATTTTAGTAGTTTATTTAATTCAAATTTAATCTGGCTTTCTAAATTGGGATGAATATTCCTCAATTTCTTCTGAACAGGTTTTTCATCAGAGGTCATAGAGATAATATGTAGAATAATAGAAGTGTCATAGATTTTAAGATCATCGTAATTCTAAGCAAAGACATTCTTATATTGTTTCAACAAACATATAAACACTGATTTTTCTTCTGATGTGAGTCCAAGACCTAGATTGATGTTCTTTGGTTTCATCTCAGTTCCAAGATTGATCAATTCATAATTCAGAGTTGAACTCTGAAGTTTTGAATTAGTAGATCTTTTGAATCTATCTTTGAGGTCATATAGATCTTCCAATTTAACTACAGATTTTGGTATAGCATTGTTGTTGGTTTCTTGCTTCAGTTGGTTGTCATGCTGGTCTTCATCAACTATTTGGTCCTCATAAGAGCCTTCTGAAGTGAGGAATCTTATATCGAGATCATTGTTAAAGGTTCTCAAGTTTGTGATATTATTAGGAATAGATAGCCTAAAAATTAATTCAATGGAGAATCGATCTGGGCTGTAATCTTATGGTGGAATAAGCTTGGAAGCTATAGTAGATAGGAGATCGGTGCTAGCATTTTGGAGTCTTGGGATAAAGGAAATATTAAACGCTATAAAATGTGAGGTGAGGTCTTGGACTAACGATTGATAGTGTTTCAAATGTCCTGGCAGACAATGTATAGTATTTCTTACTTGTCTAACGACAATTTCGGAATCTCCAAACACTTGGAGGTATTTGATATTAAGACCAATTGCTTTGTACAAACCTTGAACCAACGCTTCATATTCAGAAATATTGTTTGTGCAATCAAATTCAAGTCTACATGCTAGCATAGTCTTTTCCCCTTCTGGGCTAACTAATATGCATCTCACCCCTGCTCCATCATTAGATCTAGATCCATCAAAATATAATTTCCAAAATAAAGATTTATGTATAGGTTTATCTAAAAAATTCACACATTTAGAGGTGTCTGTTTGGGAATAATTTTCAATTTGAGATACAACAGAGTTTTCTAAGAAAGGTGAAGTATGCACATTGAAATTCCCTAGGAACGACTCAACAAAATAGTTTTCAATTATATTATTATTATATGCTACCTGCTCATTTTCTCCTTCCAGTTCTGTCACTATAATTTTTTATTTTTCTCTTGATCAACCCTAATCTGATTTGGCTTGCCGTTATAGGGAAGCCACATGTGAGACCAATCGGTTGCGAAGTAACCATGGAGCTTTTCTGACCAGTCCCTATTGAGGATTAAGCCATAGAATTCAAGAATTTTAGCTACAAGTATATCAATGACTTGACAAACTTTTGGGTTTGATAAAAGTCTAATGGTTACTTGATTAAGTTCGACCAATCTAATTGTACTATTCGTACTGCAGATTTTTGAGGTTGGACATTTACCTTAGCACAGACTGTTCTAGCCAAAATGTTAGATGAAGCACCATAATCAACTAAACAATTGTGCAAGTTTTTATTAAAGACTTCAAAAGTAAGGAGAAAGGGCAGAGTATGAGATTTAGATCTTTCGCTAATTAGAGCGATGTGGGTTGGATCAATTTTGTTTACAAAAATACTAGGGGGTCTTCCCATTTCCTGAGCGGCCTGTGATATTACTGTGGCAGGAAGAGGGGTAGTGGGGACTGCTTTAAGTTATTTCAAAAGTAGCTTCTGATGATGTTTTAATTTACTAAGCTCATGAAAGGTGATGTTTGCCCTAGTTTTCTTCATATCCTCAATAGTATTGTATTCCATTTCGTCAGGAATTATGAGAGTTTTGGATGAAGGTGAAGAATCTGATTGGGTAGGGTTTGTTTGAGTATATTTCAGTGAAGGTTTCTTACCTACGACTTTATCTCTGGGAGGTGGCATTAAAGTTTTCTGTTTTGAACTTGATTAAGGTGGATCAAGTTGATTTCTACTTATAGTGGTAACAGGTAGTGCTTCCTGAAGGATAAAATCCCACATTCCTTGTAATTCCGTTATTTGTTCATCGTTGGTTTGCTCTTCACTTAAGGCTTCTTCCTCATCTCCATTTGATTCAGCATTCGATATAGCATTTGGAGGCTTAGGATTAGATGGGGCATTCCTTTTATATGGTCTAAAAGGTTTCTTGGAAGAAGATTCTGCTACTTGTTTTTTATGTCAACCATTTCATTAGACATGGTCTTGAGGACTTGTTGTAACCCTTCTAGATCAAAAGGATCCTTTCGTGTTTTTTTCCTAGAATCATCTCTAAAGGTTACTTTCTTGGATTTTCTTTCCTCTAATGTGTTTTTCTTTTCTACGGCCAAGATACGTTTTTCAACAGCTATTGCCTCTTTCATATTTTCTACTAATGTTCGTTTGGCAACGCTATCAATGAAGATGGATGTGTTTGAAGGTAGAGCAGAAATGTACCATTCATTTCGGACCTCCTCGCTATGCTTAGATGCTGTAGGTATTTTATTCAATAACTTATTGAAACGTGAGTTGATGTCCTTAATGGGTTCTTTTGGTTCGGCTTTCAAATTGGAGAGGCCATTTATCAAAGTTGTTGTAGACCTATCATCTCCAAATTTGGTTAAAAATTGCTCTTGAAAAGCATCCCAGCTATTAATAGAGCTTCATGGTAACGAAAAGTACCATGATCTTGCTGCTCCTTATAGAATATATGGGAATAATATTACAACTGTGTCTTCTTCTACTACTCCATTCAAATTAATGGACAACATGAAATTATTTATATGTTCTTCAACTAACAGGCCATTATCAGGGTTAAATTTAGGTAACCATTTTTTTGGATGTGCTGGCAATTGGGCCAAAGGTCTAGCCATTCTAATAGCTCTTGGGTTAGTCCATGGCCTTGGTTGAGGTTGATTTTGTGCCATTGTTGGAATATTAGTAGAAGAGGGTGAAGAAGTGGTTGAAGGTGATTGGGTAGAGGATGGTGCAACTCCTGTACCTGTGTGAATCATGATATGGAGTTGGGAAGTTGGTGTGTGACCTTGCAATGATATTGATGAAATGGAAGATGATGATGAGAAAACGTCGCTGTGAGATTTTGATGGTGTCTTCTTAGCCCTTTTACGACTTGGTAGAGGGAATTCAAATGGTGGGATTCCAAGTTTTTCACTATGTGCTCTAGTTAGCAGTTGCGATGGGATATATTGACAAGTGACACTGCCTTGGGATAACTGAGATTATTCTTGAGATATTGAAATCCCCTGCAATTTGTGGATCAAAGATTGTACTTCACGGGGTACAGAAGAATAAATGTCTAGCTTGTTTAGGTTTTCAATAGTGGGCTATGTATTTTTCTTTTCGACTTTTCGCTTGGGAATAGGAGATTTGGAATGCAAACGAGAAGTTGGAGGTGATGGTGAGGGAGTATTACTCTTCGAATTGCCTGTAGATTTAGATTTACTTTCCATTCATAGTCAGGCCCTCCTTCTAGTGCCAAATATGTTGAAGGCTCGAAAATTGTTGCCTCAACAAGGGAGATAACCACCCAGTCCAGACCTTGTGACAACTCCTTTTCCGTTTTGAATAGTGGCTTCAACTAGGGATGATGGGACCAGTTTCCCAATCTATTTTTATGCTTGTGCTAATGGGATGATGTCTTTGAGATTTTTGGAGTAATACTTAACCTAAAACTAATCTAGTTTAACTAATAATCACATGCAGTTTTTCCTAATCAAAAAATATTTATCTAACTATAACTATCCCAAGAGTAACATGATATATATGATCTATAATGATATCTGAAAGTAATTGATAATAAAGATCATTCAATTATGATAAGAAGTGAATCCATTTAACAATTATCATTTCGTATAAAAATTTATCCAAAACGATATGAGAGATATATCACATAATCATCATTCATGTATTTAGCATAAACTATAAATCATCATCATATAATAGTGCAATAATGGAAATCTAAAATTCAAACTTTCATGCATAAATAAATTGAAGATAATGTATTGCTTGATGCATAAATAAAAAGAATTAAGAGATAAAAGTACCATTTATAATAAGTTCTACTCATGTGCTCCAGCAATATTGATCTACTTTCAAACCATCCAACATCATCTAAGAGTAAAGAAGTGCAATTCCAGTAGAAGATGTCAAATTCAAGTAGAAAATAAATCATGTTCCATTAATTTCACTAGAACTTCCTGAAAGGGATAGAAGTGCATGTTCTGAAGAATGTTTCTGATAAAATTTCTGGAACTCTTTCTAAATGCATGAGAGGGGTTTAAATACAAACTTATGAAACTAAAAATAGATTATTACAAAAAAAATTGAGGAGGTTTAAACGACCTACCTCAATTTAAGAAAAACAAAACAAAAATAGAAATGTGCATAATGACAAATCCTACATTCGATCTTTCAGATCGCAAATATCTAGCATGGTCTCGAGGAGTGTAGGTTGGCCGACTTCGGATTTTAGTTGTCCTGTAAACATGACATTGATGGGCGTTGGCACCATTTTCTCGGTAGAAACAATTAGGCATTTCAGGGTCATACACTGGCTGTGTGGTTTTACCAGATATTGCCAATAGGCCTCCTAGTTTACCTGGTCACTTGCCTAATTACTTATGTTCTTTCTTCTTCTGCTTGTTTCCATTATAATTCAAGTTGTTTTGCATTTGGAAGGAAACTAGGAGTGGTCTCTACCACAATATTAGCATTATGCAAATTTTCATTTACACTTTCAATGACGCTGTTTGTCACTACTGCTGCATCCTCTGTTGCTTGTTCTTCTTCTTTGAGTTGAGAACCCCAACTTGCAAATAAGATCTCCTTATGTGATTCATCTAGTTTGGGCATGTCGACTCTTCTCCCGTTCTCAGAATTTTGCCAAGTTATGAAATCTGGAACCTTTTTAAGAATTTCATCCTATTCAAGTCACATTTCCACAACTTGGCTTGTTAACTTGTTGCTTATTTCGTAGTGAGAGTTCCACTACAAGTTTTTTTTATATAGCAATTTTTTTTGGTGTGTGAGTTGGGAGTTGAGGCTAAGTGCTTTGGTGACAAACTGATCAATCCTTGGGTCGTCCTTATGCAGATATGTTATGCTTTATATATGTGCCTCCTTACCTGCCAAGCTGCTTTGATGTTCTATTTGCATTTGTTGGAACTCCTGTTGTAACTTAGCCAGTTGTATTTCTACTTGTCGGTTGGTTTTGGCTTGCTATAACTGATGTTCTAATGACAAAATTTTGTTCTCTTTTTCTTTAAGAAACAGTTGTATTTCTGTTTCTTTGTCAATAGTTTCCGTAGCGTATGCACCTGTGAACTGTGAGAGCCTGGTGAGGTTGGCCGATGGGTCGGTGGATGAATCTTTCCATAGGACATCCATTGGCTCATTGTCTGGAGTGGTAGAAATTGTGTATTCCAATTTTATTTTCTTTCTTTGTCTTTTAACAATGGCCTTGTGCAATGGGCTATAAAATACATAAAAAGGTGGAATTTCTTCTATTATTAAAATAATCTTAGAGGTGGGGGTAACAGGAATGTGTTCTATTTTTTGAGTATTCACAGTTCCCCCTGTTGTAATTTCTGGAGTTGTTTCTTGATGTGTCATTTGTGTCTTCGGTGCTTGTTCCTCTGTGTTGAGTTTTTTGTTGAAATTATCCCACTCCTCTTCCCAATCAATTACTAGAGGCTTCATTAGCTGTATAGAGGGGAGTGTAGGTTTCAGTCTGCTTGATGGTCAAAGTTTTTTCATCTATCTATGCTATATACTGGGCTGTATCCTGGATTGATTCCCTGCTCCTGCTTTTCTTATTTTCTGAAGATTTCTCAAATGCCTTCCCATAATTGGTTTTAGATTTTTCCTTAGAGTCACCATCTATGCTTACACTAGGAGTGGACTCCTTTATTAGTTCAATTAACAATTGGTTCAATGGGACCTTTGATAATCTCTTTTCTCTGTGTTGAAAATAGCAACAAGAAATGCTATATATAGAAGTGATAAAAATAACATTGTTATAAATAGCATCTTGGCATACATTCCAATTTTAGTTAGTCCTTGAACTAAAATTGAGAATTAAAAATCGAATTTGATCTTAGCAGCTGTTTGAAAAATAATTAATTAATTCATCTTGAGTTAATTGGTTGGAGAAAATCAAACATGAAGTCTATGTGAAGACATGCAACAATTATCCCTTTGATTGAGGAATTTATCCCTTAATTAAGGAGATTAGGATGAGTTGTACTTTGAGTTGTAATTAGTTAGCTTAGTTAACTAAGTTAAGTCCAATTATATTAGTTCCAACAATTTGTGGAACTGATTGTGAGTTCTGTTAGTTAATGCATGCATGCATGTAACTAGTGTACTTCATATAACTAAATATTCTCTCATAAATAACTCATGCATGTCAGTTCAGTCAGAGACCTAGTTGAGATCAGAGGATGGGATAATGTACTATAAGTTGCAGGAATATTCCCTTGAGGATATCTCTTGCATGCAGACGGAATTCATTCCTTGAGGATTGCACAATTATTTCTGAGTTTGGTGAGTTGTGGGAGAGGTGATTTCACACAGGTGGCAGCCAGAGGACCCAGGAGAAATTGTTCAAGGAAATAGGAAGCTTGGAGGACTGAAGGAAGGCATATGTTGTGTCTATTCAATCTATGAGAAGCATTGAGGGATTGTACTGAGAGCTGGATAGCTTGTGAGCTAAATATTTGTGTAATTCGGAGATATTTCCACTTGTATGATAATACATATATTGAGGTTTTTAACTCAGGCTTTCCCCAAAGTATTCTTCTGTGTTCATGTGTGCTTGATTTCTCATTCTCTGTTATATGTGTTCTATTTGATCTTGCTCAAAATCGATTAATATTTTGCAAGTTTGTTTGTAGAAGTAGATCAAGAATTTTGCTTTAGTATATTGCATTATCAAGTGATCTATAGTGAGAATTTCTACATGGTATTGGAGCAAAGGTGAACAAAGCGGAGAACAATATACAAAGAAGGGATAAGTTCAAAGTTTGAATTTCCTGATTATAGAAATCAAATTCTTATCACATCTCAAATTTCACCAATGGCGTTCAACGGTTTGAGACTCGAGGATGCCCTGGATGGCAGCTCGAATTATATAGCTTGGAAGGATCGCATGGAAGTGGTATTAGAGGACAATGGTTTGAAGGAATTCATTGATCAAGAAGTCCCCAAGCCAGCAGCTGCTAATGCCCAAGAATTGGCAGAATGGACGAAATGTGTGGCTAGAAAGAGGAAGATTCTTCTAGAGGGAGTTCGAGACCACATTGTCTTGAGTCTCCATGGGAAGGAGAAACCATTTTCAATGTGGAAAAAATTGAAGGATCTATATCAGAACAGAAGCAATCAGAGGAAGTTGGAATTGAAAGACAAGCTTCAAAAAATCAAGTGTGAAAAGGGCGACACGATCTCTACATATCTAAACAAGCTCACCACCTCTAGGGATGAGCTTGGAAGTGTAGGAATCATGACAGTCGATGATGAAATGGTGAGTATTGCTCTCCTCGGTCTTCCTAAGAGTTGGCATAGCTACCAAGACTCAGTAAATGGAAGAGAGAAACTACTAGATTGGGAACGACTGTGGTTGGATCTGATGCAAGAGGATATAAGGAGAAGCACCAGAGATGGTTCTTCATCAAATCATGATGATGAAGAAAATCTAGCCTCAGCGAGTAAGGTGAGGAAAGGGAAAGGGAAGGCTTCCCATTCCAAATCGAGTTATTCCCATGGTGGGAAGAAGATTGACAAATCAAAAGTGCGATGCTTTCATTGTCATGAGGTGGGCCATTATGCTACAAATTGTCCATACAAGAAATCCAAGAAGGAATCCTCGAAAGGATCAGATGGTGAGACATTGGCCTCACAGTTAGAATTGGATTTCACCCTCATCGCATGCATGGTTTTGGTGGGTTGTGTTTGGTACCTGGACAATGGAGCCTCATTCCACATGACCGGTGGCAAGAGTTTATTTAGTACCTTGGAGGATAAGGACCTCTAGATGCACATAGAGATGGGAAATGATGGAAAGTACCGTGTTTTAGGTGAAGGCATAGTTGTGTTTCAGAGGGAGCATGGAGCTCCTCACACCTTAACTAATCTAAAATATGTGTCTGGTCTGAAGACGAACCTAGTATCCATTGCTATGTTGGAAGAAAAAGGCTATGATGTAGTCTTTCGTAAAGGAATGGCATTCCTGAGGCACATCGGCACTGGAAAGACCAAGAGGATTGGGATTTGAGTAAAGAATCTCTACAAGCTGGAGGTAGATGACTGTACTACATTGAGTTCCAAAGTAGAGTTGGTGCAAAGCCAAGATATTGGTGAGCTATGGCATAGAAGATTGGGCCACTTGCATTGTGGGGCCTTGAAGATAATGCAACAGATTTCTACTAGACTTCCCAAGGGTAAACTGGTGCAATTGGATACATGCAAAGGTTGTACCTTGGGTAAGTATGCAAAATATTCCTTTCAGGATCGAGACAGTCGAGCTGGAGAAATCTTGGAGCGAGTTCATATAGATGTGTGTGGACCATTCTCGACAACCTCCACCGCCAAACAAAGGTACTATGCTATTTTTATTGATGATTTTTCTCATAGATGTTGGATCTACTTCATGGAAAAGAAGGATCAATCCTTCTCAAGGTTTTGTGAGTTCAAAGCCTTGGTTGAGAAAGAATCTCGAAATAAAATAAGGACCTTGCAAAGTGACAATGGTGGAGAGTATGTCTCTCAATAGTTTAAGGACTTCCGTGTAGCAAAAGGAATTAAATGGGAGTTGACGACACCCCATAACCCACAATAGAATGGGGTGGCCGAAAGGAAGAAAAGAACAATTGTGGGAGAAGCTCGAGCGATGCTGCATGACCAAGGCCCAAAACTTCATTTGTGGGCTGAGGCATGGAATACAAAGGTATACTTGCAGAATTGAATCCCACATTGTATACTGGGAATGAAGACACCAGAGGAGGCTTTCTTCGGGAAGAGACTAGATGTGAGTCACTTCAGGATCTTTGGCTCATTGGTATTTTTCCATGTGACCAAAGATGCCCGGAAGAAGATAGAGCCATCAACTGAGTTGGGGATACCTGTGGGGTACAGTGATACATCCCACAACTACCAGGTGTTCTTGCTACTAGTCAGAGGATAGTGATACGCAGAGATTTGAAGTTCAGCGAGAAGAAGGCCATCCAATTTTCTCTTGAGAGGGAGCTCAAGTTGCATGCAGAGGAGGAACTTTTGGTTCCTAAGGAGGAGGAGCCTCAGACTTATGCGGAGCAGCCACATGTAGAGGATCCAGGAGTGGAGACATCCACTCATGCAGAGTCTTCTGGAGATGGGTGGAAATGTTCAAGGGAAGCTGACAGATTGATGATGGATGTGAGAGAGAATGTGGGACATCCATCTTCTTAGCGTAGACAGAGGAGGTCACCTAAGCGGTACACTGGTTACATGGCCTTGGTTGGGGAGTGTGTAGAGACTGAACCTTCTTCCTTCGAGGAAGCAGTACAGCAACCAGTCTAGGTTGATGCTATGGTGGAGGAGTACAACTCCATAGTTCGAAACAGTGTTTGGGATGTTGTTCCAAGACCAGAGAACAAGTCAGTAGTAAGTTCCCAATGGCTTTACAAGGTAAAGCAAGCATTTGATGGGAGTGTGGAGAAACATAAGGCAAGGTTCGTTGCCCGTGGTTTCTCACAGGTCAAGGGGATCGAATATGATGAGACTTTTTCTCCTGTAGCAAGGTACTCATCTATCAGCTCGATGTTGGCACTATCAGCACATATGGGTTGGAAGATCCATTAGATGGATGTGAAGACTGTGTTCCTCAATGGCAAGATTGAGGAAGAGGTGTACATAGAGCAACCAGAAGGTTTTGAGACCTTCGATCATAAGTCACATGTGTGTCGACTCAAGAGAGCTTTGTACGGGTTGAAGCAAGCACCTCGTGCTTGGTACACCAAGATCAACAACTATTTCACCAGGTTGGGCTTCACAAAGAGTGAAGCAGATGCGAACCTATACCACATCATGGTAGAAGGTAAGCCATTGATCATTGTTCTTTATGTTGATGATATGATATTGACAGGTGATGGTCAGTTGATCGAGTCTTGCAAGGAGGACCTTGCAAGAGAGTTCAAGATAAAAGACACGGGTCTTATGCACTACTTTCTAGGCATGGAAGTGTGGCAGAAGGATGGGGAAGTGTTTGTGTCTCAAGGCAAGTATGCTAATGAGATACTCAGGAGATTCCACATGGAGAAGTGCAAGCCCATGCAGACTCCTCTAGCAGGTAACTAGAGGAAGGAGGATGCTACTTCAGGTGAGGAAGTATCTACTATTGTTTATTGGTAGCTTGTGGGTTCATTGATGTATTTAGTGAACACATGACCAAATTTATGCTTTGCGGTGGACCAGCTGAGTCAAGCTATGGTTCAGCCTACCAAGCTATTTTGGAATGCAGCGAAGCATGTGCTGAGATACCTCAGAGGCACATCTTAGTATGGATTATGGTACAAATGGACAGAGGGAGTGAACCTTCAGGGCTTCATAGATGCAGATTGGGCAGGGAGTCCATCAGATCGGAAGAGCACATCAGGAGGAATTTTCAACCTTGGTTCAGCTACAATTTCTTGGTACTGGCAGGAAACAGAGGTTGTAGAAATTTCACCTGTAGAACAACATTGATATGTGCAATATCCTAAAGCATAATACTTGTTCTACTTCTACAAAACATTAAGCAGAAGCATAATCGAATTCATGAGCACATCAAGCATAAACATATATAATTGATCAAGAGAAATAATCACACATAACACAAGATATCTCACTGGGGAAAGCACCAGCATAAAACCCCAACACTGTATTATAAATCAAGTGGAAATCCTCTTCTGGTTACAAAAAGAATAAGCTCAAGAGCTATCCTTTACTCTCTGCAATCAAAAGATGAAGATCATAGACTCACCATGCCTCAATATATAGGCCACAAGTCCTCCAATCCCCTATTTCCTTGCGCAATTTTGATTGGGGTCTAATTCATAACATGTGAGAATTGGCCCCAAATCATACCTGCTGTCAACCATAGGTTCAACTACGTAATCCTTGAGGAAACTAGTTCCTCCTGCATGCAAGAAATACTTACTAGAAATATCCAAGCATCTAACAGTGTATTGTCCCACATCTAATCTCAACTGGGTCTCTGACAGAACTGGCATGCATTGGTTATCCATGAGAGAATACTCAATTAACTGAAAATAAAAGTTGTCACATGCATGCAAGCATCAACAAACTATATCTTCTTAATCTAACAACTTGTTAAATTAATCTAACTAGACTTGACTAAGATAAACTAAGTCAACTGATCCTCTCATTATAGAACTCATACTTATTCCCTCAATCAGTGGAGGAAATTAAGGATAAATTCCTCAATCAGTGGGATAACTAATTTGCATGTTCTCACAAGACTTCAAGTTTGAATTTCCATAACTATTTAATCTCATAGAGAATTAATTAATTAATATCCAACTGCTGGTAAGATCAAATTCAATTTTACTTCCTATAGATAGACTAGGGACTGCGATAAATAGGAAGGGACCATGAAATGCTATTTTTAGAAGTTTCACCTCTCACCCAAGTTGGCCAATGACCTCCCTGGCCAAACTGCTATTTTTAGCAAGTCCTATTTTTAGCATTTCTTGTTGCACATTTTTCAACAGAGGTCAGTTGCACTCAACAGAAGCTGAATACATGGCTGCCAGTCAGGCAACATGTGAGGCCATTTGGAAGCAGAAAATTCTAGTTGGATTGTTTGATCAAAGGATGGATCCAACTGTGATCTATTGTGATAATCAAAGTTGTATCAAACTCTCTGAGAATCCAGTATTTCATGATAGGTCCAAGCACATCAATATCCGGTATCATCATCTTCGAGATTGTGTGGTGAAGAGGATCATGTTGTTGTTGTATGTTTCGACCAATGAGCAGGATGAAGACATTTTGACTGAGGCATTGTCAAAATGAAAATTCAAGCTCCACAGAGATAGGATCGGGGTGATAGATAATCCCTTTCTTGTTGAGAGGGAGTGTTGAAAATAGCAACAAGAAATGCTAAATATAGAAGTGCTAAAAATAGCATTGCTATAAATAGCATTTCGGCATACATTCCAATTTTAGTTAGTCCCTGAACTAAAATTGAGAATTAAAATTCGAATTTGATCTTAGCAGCTGTTTGAAAAATAATTAATTAATTCATCTTGAGTTAATTAGTTGGAGAAAATTAAACATGAAGTCTATGTGAAGACATGCAACAACTATCCCTTTGACTGAGGAAGTTATCCCTTAATTAAGGAGATCGGGATGAGTTGTACTTTGAGCTGTAATTAGTTAGCTCAGTTAGCTGAGTTAAGTCCAGTTATATTAGTTCCAACAGTTTTTGGAACTGATTGTGAGTTCAGTTAGTTAATGAATGCATGCATGTAACTAGTGTACTTCAGATAATTGAATATTCTCTCATAAATAACTCATGCATCTCAGTTCAGTTAGAGACTTAGTTGAGATCATAGGATGGGACAATGTACTATCAGTTGCAGGAATATCTCTTGCATGCAAAAGTAATTCATTCCTTTAGTATTGCGTAATTATTTCTGAGTTTGGTGAGTTGCGTGAGAGGTGATTTCACACAGGTTGCAGCTAAAGGACCCAGGATAAACTGCACAAGGAAATAGGAGGCTTGGAGGACTGAAGGAAGGAATATGTTGTGTCTGTTCATTCTATGAGAAGCATTGAAGGATTGTATTGAGAGCTAGATAGCTTGTGAGCTAAAGCTTTGTGTAACCCGAAGGTATTTCCACTTGTATGATAATACAGATAGTGGGGTTTTTGGCTGAGGCTTTCCCTAGAGTATTCTTCTATGTTCATGTGTGATTGATTTCTCATTCTCTGTTATATGTGTTCTATTTTATCTTGCTCAAAATCGATTAAGCTTCCGCAAGTTTGTTTGTAGAAGCAGATCAAGTATTTTGCTTTAGTATATTGCATTATTAGGTGATCTACAATGCGAATTTCTACACTATGTAGCTATAAAATGTTTCAAGACCCTCTCGATCAAAATGTATCTGCGCCATATGCTTCACTTCTCTGAAAGTATTCTTCTGTAAGAAAACATCATCAAATGGGTCCTTCTCATGGCTGAATACTTTTACTTTGACCATAGCGGTAAAATCCTTGACAATACCAAATGGGTCGTATTGTCTTTCAGGGAACTTAGGTAATCATAGAGACAAAATATTATGTACTGCCCTGAATGCATTTCCACGGTCATGTAATACAAAAACTCCACATGACATAGGAAATTGAGGCCAAATGACCTTTTTTGACTCCTTCAATGCTTTTCTCATCCCTCCTTCACTACATGTCTGATAGGCTATCTCTCTAGCCATTAATTTATTTGGGACATAGAAAGGGATAACATGGGGAGAGGTGATGCTGCCAAACACTCTGATATATGTAAATGTCTCTTCCCCAAACCATCGAGCTATAGGGAGGATGTCTATCTCAACTTCCTGGGAGAATCTAGGGGCATCTCGGGTATAAATTCATTTATGGATGGGAAGCATAACCCCATGACAAATCTTGAAAAAATGTGGTTCAAAATTGAATTCCCACATGTCTTTGTGGTGGGTGTGAATAGGAAGTGGATCTTGAATAGTCCACTTCCATCCCATAAGAGGTAATTTATAACCAAAACAAATAGCATCCATAACATAAGCACACATGAAAAATGGAGGGTAAATCCTCGAAGCAATACTCCTTTTCCTTCTATACTCTATAATTTCTTTAGCTAAATTATTAAACAATATTTGTGCCCAATATATTATTGTTGCATTAACGGTTGCATCTATTAAGGGAAACCATTTTGAGGAAAATTTGTTACTGTCAGGTTTTCCAAATAGTTTATAGAGCATAGCTGCAACAAAATAGAAAGGGGAACAAACAGATGTGGTGGCGTACATACCGTTTTTGTCTTTCTTGATTCTTTCTTCATTATTTGACCAAAACTTTGTGCAGTTCGCAGGGTCTTCATTTTCTTTGACGAATTTCTCAACAAATTTCCTGTTGTAGGTAACCTGTGGCTCTTGTAGGTGGTACATCAACCTTAGGTTATCTAGCGTGAAAGATCCTATAACTTCCTGGCCTCCTGTTTTGAAGCCTCTGTCAAATATATTAGCGCCATCAATGATCCACTTAACCATATCGATGTAGGGGATTATTTTTGGTCGCGCGGCTATTCGGTGCAGAAATGAGCACGCAAGCTCAGTTATGGAAGCATCAGAGGAATCATGCCCATCAACTGTAATCGTTGTCTCAAGAATCCTTGGTTGTTCTCCCTCCAGTAACTGATACATAGCCTCCCATGTAGACATCCCTGCTTCCATATTACATGTAGTATATGTGAATAGAGGAGTCATTTCTAACTTCTCAAAGGCAACTACTTTCCCTTTCTTCACCATTGTTTTTGGCATATTGTTCTACGGATTTTTCCTAAAAGTTTCAAGAGCAACAGTTTATCGGATAAAAAATGATACTAAGCATAGGAATGAATTGATGAAGAAAACTAGTAAAGGTGATAAAGGTGTTTTATTTGAAATCACGTAAGAAGATATCAAATGACTCTAAATGGCCTTTCACACATAAATGTAGTTACTTATTCATAAATTCCCACTAATGATCTGTTATATTTTAACTTGAATGTCCATAAATATTCACATCGTAAATTTGGAAACAATCTCCTAGGGTGGTGAGCCTTTAAACTGCAATAATAGCGATTTTGCGATTTGCAAATCAATATCGCAGATCGCTATATCACATAATTTGTTTTTGTTTAACTTACCACTTTTTGAGTTTGTGTGAGATGCGAGATGCGAGAAACAAATGTCATTACTTATCGAGCTTCTTTTTAATGAATAATGGTCATCCGCATGTGTTGGTGGAAATATTAAGAGGTGGGTCCAAGACGAGATCACATTTCGCAATATCGGCATATAATAGGTTGAAGCTTGTGTCGTATGACTGAATTGTGATGCGAGAAGGCTATTATACCATCGCAATCTTGCAGATCACAATACTTTGAGGTAACCTCTTAAGGGAAGTCTTTTATAAACAACGATGTTGCGATGTGAGACTTTAGCTTTTTAAAGAAGCTTTAAGGACTTTCTAACATTATGGTTGTTTTTCGAATATAGATTTGCTTTTTTTATTGTTTCATCATAGATCGTGGTGGATTAGAAAGGTATTGTTTGTGATGCATTTCATTCTAAAAAAGAAAAGTAGCATTTAGATGGTTTTATAGGTTTTGTTTGATATCTTGATTTATTCTAAAAATAAAAGAAATACTTACATGCTAGGATTGATTTTTTGGGTATACACATTTTTTTTAAAAGTGTTCCCATTTATTAAAGTAATATTTTACTACTAGCTTTAATAAATGGGGGGTTGTTGACAAGCACAACATAACTAAAAGTCCCAAGATACATGAATACAAAGGGCATCACTAACTCTAATAGTGGAGCATTGGAAGCATGACTTGCTCCGCAAAAGTAGTAACTCTGTCTCTCTGATGCCTTATGGGAGAAGCCAAGGTGAAAGTTCCTTTGCATGTATAATAAGGGTGTATATATAATAAATGGGGTGATCCTTCACCTCCCTTATGAGTCTTGGACTACCCTCATGACTATTTGACTTCTCATGACTTTTCGACTTCCTACATCACTCTTCACATTACATAGATGACTCTTGGACTTCCACTTCACATTACATTTTCCAATATAGAATTACATAATCACGAATGATGTGCCACATGGTGGCTCATGGAACGGCATGAATTGACACTGATGACATGGAAATGTCAAGTCACGTTTTGTTGTTGCTTGCTTTATGTCTTCTTGAAAATATGGCGCATGTTCTTCTTCTTCCTTCTCCTTATGACTTGAAGATAAGGAGTCTTCAATGTGGCCTTGATCTTCTATCTTCTGTTATAGCCCAATGTTCCTTCGTCTTCTTGCATGATGATCATATTATCTCCTCAGCTCCTTAGGTGTCTTCTAGCATTCCCTCCTTCTCCATCTCCTTCTTCATAATCTTCCCATAGAATGATAGAGTACTTGCATCTACAATCCACTCATGGCAAGAAAATATCAATTTGATAAACCCTTAGTCTCAAATGTTGCATGATGACCTATTGACTTAGCTACAACCGGGTGACATGCTGAGGGAGAGGCTCAGTGACTATGCAATTGCGTAGCTTAGGCGATCAGGGGTGAAGCTTGAGCCTTGACATTGCGTAATGTGCAGTTCAAGTTGGACTAGGCAGGCTGATTACACAACTTTGGGATTCAGTGAGCCAGGATGAGGGGTTTTGCACTATTTCAGCTAACTATGCAGTTTTGGAAGGCAAAGGAGGCCAAGTGATTGCACAATCATGCATATCAGGAGCTTAAGGGCCAGGCTTGAGGTATGAGACTACACAATGCATAGTTCAAGCTTGGATGGAGGACATGATTGCATAATTTTGGAGGCCAAGGACCTGGCCTGAGCAATGAAATTGTGAATTGTTAGTATTAGAAGGAAAGGATGCTAGGTGATTGTGTAATTTCATAGTTCAAGAGCTCAAGATTGAGGATTGAGGACTGAAAATGAGGAATGCACAATGTTAACTTGGCTAGAGAGAAATATTACACAATTCTGGGACTCAGGGGTTGGGCATGAGCACTAAGGTTGCTAAATGTGTATTTCTGAGATGAAGATATTGTGCTTTATGTAGTTCCAAGAGACAAGGTTACTGCTTGAGGACCAATACTGTGTAGTGCGCAGATCAGAAGGACTGGATGACGCTGAGTGGCCCAGACAGGAGATTTTCCAATTTTGACTGAGTGTTGGATCAGTGAGAAGAAGTTGAATAAAATCAAGACTTGAACATGATCGCACACTTAGTTAACTTGATGACACAACATGTGATCTAGGTGGATATTGGTGGCCACCTGCCAATTCCACCTGGACCCCCACCATTGTTTCTCTCAACATTTTCAGTTTCCTTAATTGTAGCACAACTTACTATTTTTAGCAGTTTTTCGGGTCCTGAACTTTTAGAGCCGTTTTGAGGCCCTAAATGACGTTTTTTGGGAACTTTGGGGGCAACATGGGTCAAAGGACCATGTTTCCCTTCCCAAAGTGGTAGTGCTCGAATAGATCTTTCTAACGAGCTATTGTACACTTCAAATGGAGATTGTATGCAAAAGTTACGACCCCGGGAAGTTAATGTACCAATTTACCCAAACGGGACCCACAGTTTGGCATTTTTCTAGGGTTAGGTTTTGGAATGTTAAGGGTTTTCTATTATTTCTCAACAATAAATAGGCCTTCGAGCCTCATTGTAGCACAATTCAGAGGCATGTAGCCACAACACATCTCTTCTTAGAGATAAGCTACCATCACCCTAACTGGTTTATTTCCATTATTGTTTGTAAGCATATTTCAGTATTTTACATTAATGAAATGAAGTATTATTTCCATTGCATATATGCCTTTATGGTTATCTTTGTAATTTTTTGTGTTCCTGTTTAAGTCTGGATCAGTGGTATCAGAGCGGTCTGCTTTTTCTCTGTTTTTCTTTCCATGTCCCCAACGAGGTCGGGATATAAGGAGTTAGGGCTTGAACTAGTCGAACCTTTGCAAGACCAGCCTCCCAAATCCTGACAACCCCCCATGGCGGATGAGAAGAAAGACGAGGGGGCAGGAGATCCTATCAAATCTTGCTCGAAGAAGCCCTCAAGCGACAACGGAATGCGATGATGGATAGCTTTGCCCAGATCCTTCAGTGGCTACCCAGAAGCGACACATCGACTTCCAGCAGCTACTCTGGAAATGCCACGCCCTTTAAGGTACAAGTTAATTTTGAAATCCCCATATTCGATGGTCAGATAGACGCAAATGTCGTAGATAAATGGTTAAATCTGCTAGAGGGTTATTTTTCTATTCATGAATTTTCGAGTTGGGAAAAGATTGTTTTCGCTCTTCTCAAAGAAGACCCCCACATAAAGGACTGGTGGGAAACATACTGTGAGCAGAAGGATGAAAATACCAGCTCATTATTTTCAGCCGCACCCTCCTGGAATTCATTCCGGGATGCCATCAAGGAGCAGTACTGCCCTGTCGGAAGCTATGAGGATGAATACATAAAGTGGACCACGCTGCGGCAGGGAAGGGACCAAGACGTGCCGAAGTTCACCAATCTTTTCCATACCCTTCACACAAAGTTGGGTATCAAGGATTCAAAGCAACATTTGATACTCAAATACCGTGGCTGCCTGCACAAGTACATCCAGGAAGAAATACAATTCCTAAACATCCCCTCGCTCGGCGCAGCATAATGGTATGCCGTCAAGGTTGAACAGATGTTGAAACAAAAGAAGCAAGATTTTGGATCTGTGAATCCAAAGCAGGGGAAAGGTTCCCCTAAACCACAAAATAAAGGACAAATCCAAGGCATGACAGCCCAAGACAACCAGCCGAAGCTGCAAGCAAAGAACAGCGCCGCGAAGCCGAGAAAGGACACTGGAAAATGGTGCGAGTTCCATAAGAGCTCCACTCACAACACAAGTGAGTGTCGGGCCAAGCA
>APFE030664053.1:68908-95267 GCA_000404065.3 Pinus taeda
TCTGAAGTCAGGATATCCCCAGGTACCAATCGAACCCTCTGATGTGTGGAAGACTGCCTTCAAAGCCAAGGAGGGCCTTTTCGAATGGTTGGTTATGCCTTTTGGATTGACGAATGCTCCTGCAACCTTCATGAGGCTAATGGATGACATCTTGAAGCCATTCACCAACTCATTTGTAGTGGTATACTTGGATGACATTCTAATCTTCAGCTAGAGTTGGGAAGAGCACCTCCACCACATTCGACAAGTTCTCCAAACACTGCGGCAACACAAGTTGTGTGCCAATTTGGAGAAATGCACTTTTGGCATGACCCAGGTTTAGTATTTGAGATACATTATTGATGAACAGGGGGTGCATGTGGATCCAGCCAAGATCCAAGTCATTCGGGATTGGCCATCTCCAACCACTCTGAAAAATCTTCGTAGCTTTCTAGGTCTTGCCAACTTCTACCATAGGTTCATGTTGGGGTTTTCTCATATCAATTGGCCCTTGAGTCAAGTCACCAAGGGAGGAGCGAGAGTGAAATTCTTTTGGTCTAAATCTCAATAGAAGGCATTCATAGAACTGAAAGATCGCCTCTGCACGACACTAGTGCTCGCGATACCAGATTTACAACAACCATTTGAGGTCGAGACAGAGGCCTCTGACTATGCTATTGGGGCAGTCCTTACTCAACACGGGCATCCAGTGGCATATCACAGTGAAACACTTTCAGACACAGCCCAGAAGTATCCCACTTATGATAAAGAGATGTATTCCATTGTGCAGGCCTGCTAACAATGGAAGAATTACATTTTTTGGAAGGAAACGGTCATCCACACAGACCACCAACCCCTGTAGTTCATACAAACCCAAGGGAAATTGCAAAATGATCACCATCAGAAGTGGTCTACGTACCTGCAAAAGTTCCATTTGAATATCAAGTATAAGAAGGGCAGCACCAATAATGTTATAGATTGCCTCAGTCAACCACCGATCATGGCGTTAACCATCATGCTCAACTCTTGTGGGCACGAGACTTCTAATTGGCCACTTCTCTACAAAAGAGACACAGAATTTGGCCACACATACCAGACACTCTTGGAGGGTCGACATGTTCCATATTTTCACCTCCAGGATGCCTTGTTATGCCACCTGGGTCACCTTTGTCTTCCTTCAAGCGAGCATGCCAAGATGATTTGGGAAGCACACTACAGTCGAGCTGCAGGGCATTTCGGGGTCGAGAAAATGGTGGCAGTACTGCAAAAGTATTTCTATTGGCCGAATCTTTGACAGGATGTCGGGAAGTACATCAGATCATGTACTGCCTATGCCATTGCCAAACCAACCATCAAGAAGCAAGGCCTCTATACCCTGCTGCCTACCCCTAGTCGACCTTGGGAATCCATCTCCATGGATTACATGTCAAGCCTTCCTTCCACTAAGCATGGAAATGACTGTGTTTTTGTGGTCGTCAACAGGTTCTCAAAGATGGCCATTATGGCGGCCTGCAAGAAGAATATCACAGCGGAGACCATTGCTAAACTCTTCTTTGAACAAGTGTGGGTGCACTTTGGTATCCCACAGTCTATCATCTCAAATTGGGACAGTCGGTTCCTCAGTACATTTTGGTCTAGTCTCTGGTCAGAGCTGGACACCAAACTCACTAAGTCCACAGCCTTCCATCCTCAAACTGACGGCCAGATAGAGGTTGTCAATAGGATGATTGTACACATTCTGCCGCATGTACAACTCAAAGCATCCACGCACATAGGATGAGAGCCTCCCCTATGTTCAGCATAGCTACAACCAAGCTCTTCATAGCTCGACTGGCCACAGCCCTTTTCAGGTGGGCTTGGGATTCCAGCCACTATGTCCCATTGATGTGGCCATGCCACTTGTAGCTACTCACACAAATTTGGCTCATGTCCAGTCTGAAACAGACAAGGCAACCAGATTCATTGAGCACATCCAACATATTCGCCAGTAGGTCCATGACATTCTAGAGAAATCAAATGCCAAGTACAAGTAGTGACATGATCAAAATTGGGTGCCACACAAGTTTCAGGTGGGCAACAAAGTTTGGTTGCATTTGCAAAAGGAACGCCTTACTGGAGCCTATCGGAAACTGATACCATTCTACTATGGTCCTTACACCATTACTAAGGCTATGGGAGACAATGCATTTGAGCTCAGCATTCCTCCATTCCTTGGCCTACACCCAGTGTTCAATGTGGATTGCCTTTGGCTATACTTTCCACAATTGCTAGACACATCCGACATTGCAGAATAGCTCACACCCACAGAATTAAATCCAAATTGCATGGAACAAGATGAAACTGATCGGGTCATCGACACACAGATCAAGAACACTCGCCAACAGAATATCCAACTGTATCGAGTTGTCAAAGTAGGCCAACTCCTTCACCAGGGCAAGTGGCTCACTAGGGACCAATTTCAGAAAAAGTTTCCTCATCTCATGGAGGAACTCAATGCAATGGGGACCATTGCTTCCTAAGTGGGGAGCAATGATCTAGGTGGATATTTGTGGCCACCTACCAAGTCCACCTGGTTTCTCTCAGCATTTTCAATTTCCTTAATTGTAGCACAACTTACTATTTTTAGTAATTTTTCGGGTCCTGAACCCTCGGAGCCGTTTTGAGGCCCTAAACGACGTTTTTTTGGAAATATGGGGGAAACATAGATTCATGGACCGATGTTTCCCTTCCCAAAGTGGTAGTGCTCAGATAGATATTTCTAACGAGCTATTGTACACGTCAAACGAAGATCGCATGGAAAAGTTATCACCCCGAGAAGTTGATGTACCAATTTACCCAAACGGGGCCCACAGTTTGGCGTTTCATCTTCTAGGGTTAGGTTTTGGAATGTTAAGGGTTTTCCATTGTTTCTCAATAATAAATAGGCCTTCGAGCCTCATTGTAACACAGTTCAGAGGCATGTAGCCACAACACATCTCTTCTCAGAGATAAGCTACCATCGCCCTAGCTGGTTTATTTCCATTACTATTTGTAAGCATATTTCAGTATTTTACATTAATGAAATGAAGTATTATTTCCATTGCATATATGTGTTTATGGTTATCTTTGTAATTTGTTGTGTTCTTGTTTAAGTCTGGATCAACATGGAACGCTCAAAACACATGAACAACATACTTTCCTCAATGCAACAACATTGTGACAACCTATTCCAAGTGTGACACTAAAAATAGACTTTGCGATGTCCATGACGACACTTGTGCGATAGTGCGTGAAAATTTGGAAATGTGTGTGGAACATGTCTACATGATAATAAAAATTCATTATCACAAATATTTCCCCTTGAAATAAACCAAAGCTCCCCTTTACACGATAAGCGACATTTCCCACGACAAAAAATGGCACTTGCTATAGGAAAATAAAAGTGTGAATGACACTTGTGATATGTGAATGACAATGAAAAAAACATATTCTAGGGCAAAGATAACATGAAAACATCACTAATTAAAAGGAAAGAAAGTGAAAGCGACATCCAAAAACATGAAAATGGCACTCGTGAAAACAACAGTGCGCAAAGCGACAATTTGCAAAACTCAACAAAATAGAAGTACACATGCAGCTAGAAGTGAGAAATTGTCAATGTCAATGCACATTGACTGTCGACATGGATTGGACATCACATAAACACAACTTTGATGGAACGTGATATTCTTTCTCAAGCTTGCATAAAAGCACGTGCTCATGCACTTTTTGTAGACTAGGCAGGTGTGTGCAAGTGACTTTGACACTTCCAATCCAAGAAGGGAGCTCAAAAGCATCAACTGACTAAGAAGTGAATACAGAATGATTGATTGAAAGATCCATAGTAGGCTCCAAAATTTGAGTGTAGGAAAAAATTTGGAGTGTGTTTATCATAATGACAACAGGATGTTATGATTTCTTGTGCTAAGAAGAAACCTGAATGTGGAGGATAACCATTGAAGGTTGGCTGGTGCATGAACTTAATGTGTGTGAAGCGGGTCATCACAATGGTGACCGTTGGTGCAAAAACAATGTCATGCATGCGATAGCAATGAGAAGCAAACGAAAATTGAAATAATGCTTTTACAAGCTAACATGCATGCAAACAATAACTAGCATCCACAGAAATCAAGCAGAAAACACTCACACAAGACAAAACACAAAAAGCGATAGAAACACAGCACAAGACATGTGAAGCAGGCTTACCCTGAAACAACTGAGTTGAATGTGCCGACGACTCCTAGATGGGATGTGGGAGGTAAGAGCTACAAGATCGATGCAAGGAATGAGCTTTGCAGGTTCTGGAAAATGAGTTTTGACAAAATCAAGGTTGTGATGTGCATGCCACAAATCTAGGAAAAGTGACACTTGGCAAGAGGTTTCTAAAATGATCCTTCCAGCAATTCCTCAATTTCTTGGCTGAGCAGCTATCCTGGGATGAATTAAACAATTTTTGGGAAGAATACCGTGAGGAATAATTGCGCAATTTTGGAGCCTAGCTGGGTTTGTACAATTTCTGGAGGGAAGGTTGGTTCCCCTCTAGAATTATATAGTTCCAAGAGGGAGTTGCTCAACCAGCAACTGAAACTAAGTCCAGAAATCAGCCTGTGAAGGAGGTGGAACAAACTTTCATGCACATGCTAAAAGGCTCTATGAAAGACCTGAAGCTAATGTGCTTCATAGTGCAAGACATGTTGTTGAGGATGGTCAGTAGGGAGGCTCCAAAATGAAGCTAATGAAAAATTTGGAATGTGGTTGTAGCCGCTACAACACTTGGCGATACACTGGTAGAACTCAAGCTCTCTAAATGGACTTTGTTCGTGAAAAGAAAGTCTAACACCTCCGAAAGTATTGTTCGGTTCTCTGTTCGTCTTGGTTTCCACACTTGCTTGATTGTAAGATGTAGCATCTTCTAGGCTTTTGGTTAGTTGACACACATTCCAAGCTAAGCCTACACAGTTGTTTTGATTGGGGATGAGGAGTATATTGGTGCACAAGTCATATGATCGTCAAAGTTTTAGTTTTATCTCTGGTGTTGCTTTGCTGCCAGCAGTCCTGGACAGTACCCCGGCGGAGTCATGCAGAAACACAAGCATCACTCTATGGATAGTGAGCCTAGTCAGTACCCCTGTGGAGTTACTTGCATCACCTCTTTGCACAGGAAGCCTTTCTCTTCTTTCACCTTGTTCATTTTCATTTTTTTCATTTTTTCATAACTATGCATAACACTTATTTATTTCAAAGGTGGAAGAGGTATCTCAACTTATTGAGAGAAGAAGAGGTTGTTCCTTAAGAGAAGTAGTTTATATATATACCTCTGATGTGCTTATTAAGATTCTCCCCCTCACCTTACTCTACTTGACTAAGTTGACAAGGATTAACCCAAAAACAATCGACTAGAGTAGGTGATACTAGTTAGCATGCAAGTGTTGTGTTTTCACCAAGCTTCACTTCGAAGAGTACGTATTTTCCATTTATGTATCATGGACTGAAGACAACAATTTCTTACATAAGAGAGAGGACAATAGATAACCAAATGTTGATAGTTGTACAAGTTCTCTTGCACTTTACCCAGCTCATTTCAAGAGTCGCACACGGTTCATGCAAAACTAACCTACGGACATAAACAAGCAAACAAACCAAATAGAAAAGCAAGAAGTAGAAGCGAATGCATAAGCAAAGCGAATGAGAAAAAAACACAGAAATAAATAAGAAAACATGCATGCAAGCAAACAACTCAAAAACAAAACACTACTACTCCTAAGCTCACAGTGCATGGGTTGTATCACATGAAATGATACTTCCAATGTAGCCATCGGTGCATTAGTTGACCCATGTTAGTGAAGGCATGGTTCGTGAACAACACTATTGTGCGAACCAGCAGAGGTGAAAGATACATCAATGAAAACAAGAAAACTCCAAGCTTAAATGCTTCCACATAACAAAAACGAGTGGAAGTGCATGACCTGCAGTCCATGGACATACCATGATGTTGTGTGACACTACATGCAGATGTTGAGCACATGGATACACTTGACGGTGACATGCAAGCGAATGTGAGGAAGGTAGACCACTTACGTTGCACAAGTGTGCTTGCTGAGTAATATTCCTCCAATGCATGAGCGATGAGAACGTGTAGTTCGAGTGGAGGAAGTGAAATATGAGTGTTGGATGGTTCTTGAGTGCAATCATATGAGTGATGAAGAGCCTTGGGTGTTTGAACAATTTCCTATTCAGAAGTGAAACCAACCTCAGGACAGCGAGGGCTTGAAAAAACCATCAACTCGGGCTAAAGTGCCTCAATAGTCTGGGGAGTTTCGACTTCGTTAACAGATGGATCATTGTAGACCAGTGGCTTAGACGTATTAATAATGATTGAATCAACATCGTGATCGAATGATGAGGTAAAGAGATCACGACAACCAAGATAAAAAAATTTAGGATGTTGGTCAACATCCTCATGATTCGATGAATCACACAGAGGGGTAGATGAGAAGCAAGAATGTTCATCCTCTATGTTCCAGAAAAGATAGATGAAAAATCAAGTGGATGTTCAAAACATGATTGGTCCTCTCCATTGTTGGATGATGGAATGACATCCGGTGTGTCCTTCGAATGATGAACAATGGGTGCATCTGTGGATGGAGATACACATGAAAAATCAGGGATGGCAGGATTACCAATGTTGTCAAGAAAAAATGGAGGAGGTAAAAACAGACAAGGATGGTCCTCTACTGTCGGTGAATGTTCAATCTCCCAGTCATACTCTTCATGAATGCTAGCACATGTTGGTTGTGCAACACCAACTCCGTCGATATATCGATCTTTGTTCAAAATAGGTGTAGAGTTCGGAACGGAAGAACACAAGACAGTGAAATCCAGAGGATGATCAAAATACGAGGATAGAGGTTGAGGTACGAAATACATGTGATAACCCATGGGATTCCTAACCAAGTCTGCGCAAAAATCACAAGGAGCAATGTCGAGAGGACATGTCGGTTCAACAAAGGTGTGCGCATGTTGTCCCACATAACTCTGTGATGGTGGAGCTGTTTGATGAGGGGACAGCTGGAAGTCACTTGTGACGACAACTATGTCCATCTGTGATTGTGAAACTCCACCACTGAAGTATGCTGAGTGGGGCTTAAGCTTGAACTTCTTCTTGGGATTGACAGATTTGATAAGAAAATATTTGTATCTGTCAATGAGATAGTGGAATTTCATCTAGCTTTTCAGAGCTTGAAACTGCAAAACAAGGAAGTGCTGACAAACATCTTCAGACGATTCTTGCAGAGCCTTCCATTGCTCTAACAATTTTTTTTCAAGAGGTTCTGGATCAAAATGATGGAAAGTAGATTCAATGAAATCACAAAACTATTCAAGTGAGTGCACGTTGCTAGCCAATAGGTTGTAGCACCACCGTAGTGGGGATTCAAGAAGTGTGTATGCAAGCAACAAACTGACCTCTTCTACATAGAACTCATCTACATTCTCAAGGAATGCATAGAAGTCTTCTAAGTACTCAGGATAGGCCATTTCACCTTCATCATCATACATGAATTTAGACAAGAGATAAAAAAAACTCCCTTGTGATGTTGAGAGGTTCGACATGCGAAAAACATCATGGAGGGTTGAGTGTAACAGAATCCATGATAGATGTGCAAAGGTTCAAAACATGATGAGAGGACACAACTTGTCAATTGGCCCTCCTTCTAGCACTAGAAATGTTGACGGTGTTGGACCCACCAACATGTCAAGGGACCTCCTCGGTAAGAAGTTCCAACTAGACCTTAGACCATTTGGTGTAGGAGTCCTAGCAGTGGGTCATATGGTATCGCCTTGACCACGGTTTTGCACAAAGGCAAGTAAGATGTCCATGTTGGTAGCAAGGGTGTGACATATGTAGTAAGTCAAGGAAGGTGCATGAGCAGTTCTAACACATGGAGGGTGAGGTGAGTGCCCCCCCTTGGAAACCTGTGAAAGCATGGAGTTAAGAAGGGAACACATGAGAAAAGATGCATCACAACATGGAAGGCAAGTAAGCTAGCAATCCAAAGTGATGGTTAAACCAACAACACATTTCAATAAGATTCATACATACATATACAAAAAATAGCTACACATGCATGTGTAAGAAAACATATACATATATCATTTAGAGTGAACAAGATAGCTAAAATACAATACGACATATGCATGAAACGTGTTGGTTCTATTATATTAAGAAGTGTAAGTTCCAATCATACAATACAACCATGACCAACCACTAGTTTCGACAATGGAATGTTACAGTCATTGCCACCTACTCCTCCAAAGAGATATACTAGCTCTACACAGTGGAGAAGCCAAGTCTCGTTACAATACTGTCCAATCTCTCTCTAAGATACTCCTATCGGAAGTTTGGCTGAATAAAAGCCTTTACAATGAGTTATGAGGTACTATATATAGAAAAAGGGTGGGGTGACCCTTAACATTCCCCTTTGTGACTTTTCACCTACCCTCGTGACTCTTCAACTACTCTATGACTATTACATTCAACTATGGACACTTGAACTTCCACTTGACAAGATGTTACATACAATTTGCACATGTACCCATGTGAGACAAAATAAGCTTGAGCAATCCAGGTAAGACATCACTAACACTCGGACCATTGTGGTAAGACCAACTCTTCGACATGCTCATGATGGTCAACAGTGACAAACAGATGCCAAGCTTGGTCATCCGTAATGGTGTCCATGCGCTCAATGGTGAAATTTTGTTGAAAGCGAACTCTTGCCACCATTGCATCTGGGTACACTGATATGGCTCCTATGTCAAACTCATATGATAACATGTGCATCATTGTCTTGAGTGCAACTAGACCAACAATATAATGATGCATAGCGTTTGTGTTGATTTCCAAGTGTGTGTTGGTGACCATGCACATCAACTTGTCAAAATACATGTTCAGCTCATGTCGGACTTGCTTCTTGTCTTTGCCTCAATGAGTGTGCCAAATGAGTGGGATCGCATGCATGCACATAATGACATCCATGCTCCTGAATACCCTTGCTTGCGATCGACAACACTGCTCACCCTCTCTGCTCCATGCCAGCTACTGGATGGGTCCATAACCTGAATGGGTGCAATTTCATCGGTCTGTGTATGTTGCGCCTCCTACTATGCTTGTTCCTGCTGCAACTCCTTCTCTTGCCTATGCAGCTCGTGTTCTTCCTTGAGTTTCTGCTTGAGCACTTGCAACTCCTTCTCCATTTCTCTCTCTTTTCCTTCGCATGATCCTCTTGTCACGTTGTTGCGTCATAACCTCAGTCTCCAAAGTTTCTTTCATCACAAGTGGATCTACTTGAGCTTGCAACTTTGTTCCACCTCTGTGTTGTCAACAACCTTCCTCTTGCACTTGTCGCATGTAGGTGTGCTACCTTATACTGCTGATGATGGTGCTACTTGCTATGTTGTTGATGCCATTTCATCTTGATATCCTTGTCCATGAACGACTTGATGTCTTCATAGATAGGCAAGTTCATAGACACTTGATCGACTGCATCCCTTGTTGTGCTCCGAGCGGTGTCTTCCACTTTTCTCTCCTAGAAGCCATTGTACTTGTGCTGCTGAGAGGTAGATGAAAACCTGTGATACCTAGAAACATAGCAACACTCATGAAAAGAAATTTGTTAGTCAAAAACCAAAACAAACTGGGGGAATGACATGCAACATACCTGTGTGGTCGTATGTGAAGATTGTGCAATTTTCACCGAGAGGGTGGATATTGATTGCCAAAACTGTGCAAGGCACAGTCCAGGCTGTTAGGAGGCTGAATGACTGTTGGAAATGTGCAATTCCTAGTCCAACCTAGTCCGCTGAGGACTGAAATAGCGCAGTAAGTAGTGACATGTAACTAGTGAATTGCATTGCGCAGTTTTTGGGTCCAACAGGACATTGCCTCCAAGAATTACACAATGCAAGCCTGGAGGTCAGTGTTGGGCAAGACTTACACAATTTCTGGAGGGAAGGCAGAGCCTTCGCTTCTAGAAATGCACAGTGCTAGCCGGGCAAGGCATGGTCTAGGCCCGAGCAAGCCAAACCAGTCAACGGGTGATTGAAAACATGAGAAGCTTGAATGCGTGATGAGATGAGTGCAAAAAAATAGTGAATTATTATGCATGCAAACAGTAAGTGCAGGATTCAGAAAATAGAATGCATGCATGTGTGTGAAGTGGGTCACCGCGACGACGACCGTCGGTGAAAAAACAGTGTCATGCATGTGACAACAGTGAGAAGCGACTGAAAACTGAAACGACACTTGTACAAGCTAACATGCATGCAAATGACAGCAAGCATCCACAAAAATCAAGCAGACAACACTCACATAAGCCAAAACACAAAAAGTGACAAAAACATGACGCAAGACATGCGAAGCAAGCTTACCCCGAAACAATTGAGCAGAATGTGCCGATGAGTCCTAGATGTGATGTGGGATGTAAGAGTTACAAGATCGATGCAAGGAATGAGCTTTGCAGTTTCCCGAAAATGAGTTTTGATAAAATCGTGGTTGTGACGTGCATGCCACAAATCTAGGAAAAGCGACATTGGCAGGAGGTTTCTGAAATGATCCTTGCATGTAACCTCTAGTTGCTAAAAATAGATCTCTAAATCAATGGATGCCTTTGCATGCTTTCTTGGGAAAAGAAGTCCATGCATGCAATTCAATTTTGCTCAGTCTCGGAGGGAACCAGTCAACTTGAAGGCACATGCATCGGTCAACGAGCCTGGGATGAAAATCTATGTAGTTTTTGGGATGAGCAGAGATGGTTTTCCCAGAGGGATTGCACAATTTCTGGGAGGAACATGTGACTGTCTCCCAGGATTACGCAATTTCTGGGTTGAGCAACTGTCTTGGGCTAGACAGAGCAATTTTCTCAAGGAAGAATGTCTGATTGCATTGCGCAATTTTTGAGCCCAGCAGGCTGCCTGACTAATTTGTGCAATTTCTGCTAGTTGTTGGGCTGGCTATCCCAGATGGATTGTGCCATTTCTGGGAGGAAAAGGTGACTATCTCCTAGGATTGCGCAATTTCTGGGTTGAGCATCTGTCCTAGGAAGAATTGCATAATTCTAGAGCCTAGATGGGTGTCTAGTTGGGTTTGCACAATTTCTGGAGGGAAGGATGGTTCCCCTCCAGAATTACACAATTCCAAAAGGGATCTTCTCAACCAGAAACTGACACTAATTTTAGAAATCAGCCTGTGAAGGAGGTGGAACAATCTCGCATGCACAAGCTAACAAGACTCCACGAAACAACTAAAGCTAATGTGCTTGACAGTGCAAGACATTCTGTTGAGGATGGTCGGTAGGGAAGCTCCAAAACGAATGTAAGACAAAATTTTGGAGGTTGGTTGTAGCTGCTACAACAGGTTCCATTTCCTAGATTGGAAGACTTCAAGGATACCCTTGACAAGGACTTTGAAATGTGGGATGAGATTTTTCATGGAGCAACTTTTTAAATATCTCCTATATAGTGAATGTATTGCAAATTTTTGCTTATGTTGGGACACTTTGTAAGATAATATAGTAGCCATAGCAGTATATGGCAGAGTAGATTAGAGGAGTTAGCTCATTTGATGCCAAACTTGGAACTTTGACCATTTTTTATCTGCAATTTTCATTTTTGTACTAAGATGCTGACTAGTTATCCTACAGTCCCTTTTAGTGAAAATTATGATATATATATATATATATTATATATGTTGGCATCATAATTTGAATTTGTAGTTTTGTCGCTTCAATACCAAGCGTCGAGTGCCATAATTATTTCAAGAGGTGGAGTACAAGATTAGAGAGGAAAATTCTGGAGTGTTTCCTTGCCAATCCAGTGTTAGGTCTCTTAGGACCAAGAGCTATCTACAAGAAATGTTATTTATTCTACTCCAAGGGATGAGTTTCTATATTTTCTCTAAACCACGTGAGAGGGTGATCAAGAGGAATTTCTGAAACTTGAAGATTAAAAGAGAAGGCCACATTGTTTACCAAGCCACTACCTAGAAGTTGAAACTGTTGGAGGACACATTTCTATGCTTTAGAGGCCGGACTTATTTTCTTTGAAAAGACCAAATCCTAGCTCCAACTCTTTGATTAATTTATAGCTCGATTCCCTACCAAAGTTCTCTACTTGAATCCCTGAGCTAAATTCATTACATTATTAGGTCCAAAGGAGGAGAGAGTTTGAGGCCGCATTCACTAGGGCTATATCATCATCTCTTGAAAAATTCAAGACTGAACTAGGGAGATGAATTTTTCTAGAGACACGTGTTCAATTTCCTTATGGATGCTGAATAGTTATCAAGCCCAATATAGATCGATATCCCAAAGGGGTGAAATCGAGGAGCTAGAAGGAAGACTAAGTATTGAGATCCATTATGTCATCATTCCAATTTTGTGAACACCACATGAATCATCATAACAATACATCAATTGATTCTTTGGGATACAATACTTATGTGGATAAAAAATAGCAACAACATACAGATCAAAAGAAAGAGAGGAATAATAAGCCTTTCTCTCGGAAGGTCCCTATTATCCTTCAATAGTTAAAGGATATCTGGAAGGAAGACGAAAAAATCAAATGTCTCTTCACACTTGGATTTGAATTGCAACAAAAAAAATCATTCATATACCTTCATAAGTTGGAGGAATTAGACACATGTCTTTATGGGGTGGGGTAGCCATAATGGAACAAACTCCCTTGGGCTCTCAATTCATCCATGCTTTCCTTAATACAACCCAAATTTTGGGAACACCCATGTGAAGAGGTTAGACTCATAGTTTCTTTTTGTCTTAGTTAGATCATAGCTTTAACATCGCCACTACTTCCTTACAATAATGATATCATGAAGGAGATATTGCAGTTGATAGTAGAATCCCTTCAAGGTTTGAACAACATCATGCTTCCTACCTTTAAAAAGTGGTGCAAAATCTTAGAACTCACAACAGAGTTCATCTTTGGCACATTCATGTTGAATCTGGAATGTGATAACTTAATCTTTCAAGTGTTCCTAAACTTTTACACCAACATTACATCAGCTCATCCATACCATGTCAAAACAAGCATGCAAAGGATTGTGTCCTTGTTCTTAGAAGGATATGATGACATCTACAAGATACTAATATCCAAATTGTTGACCATTTGGATAAAGGAACTAGTTGTACCACCAACCTCCTATGATATAGCCGAAAGGTTGGTCATACAAAACATAAAATTTCTCAGAAGAGTGATGACTAAGAAGGAGTTGAAGAGGATTGATGGAGGGAGAAAAGAAGAATAAATGAAATAAAACATGTAGCAAGAATGAATTACGAAGGATAGGACTATGATTTATATGTAAGGGACCTTGGGCACCTAATCATTCGTGTGTAGGTGATTGGAAGGAGGGAACAAGGGAAAAACAATTGGAAACTCCTTCAGATCATGGGGATTCATATATAGTTGGGTTCATCGGTTTTTAGGAGAGCATCCATGAAGGATCTGAGTAGTCAAGTACATATGGTGAGCAATGAAACAATGTTGATTAGAAAGATTTGCAGGTGAAGCTTATGACAATCAGCCAGTCTAACAAATTACATGGGGAAAGGAAGGAGGTGATTGTTCCTAACGATGTGTTAGACTCTTGTACAAATGAGTCCATAGATCTCTAGGAGGGCATCCATGAAGAGTATGAGAAATCAAGTGTAGAAATAAGTCCACAAATTCATCCATATTTGACAACCAGAGAGCATGAACAACAGATTGTCCTCACAGTTGGAGAAAGCTAGGAAGAAGACATTAAGGGAGACTTAAGTAAGGAGCCAGTAGTAGTAAACCGGCATAATGAGCATGATCATGAGGGGAAACATGACAAAAATAGTATGCACGATAAGCCATTTATAGAGATTCAGTCAAAGATTCAAGCTAGAGCTATGATAGTTGATCATCTGGTGCAGATAGAGGACTTTCGGTAAAATATCATGCATTTCAAGACAAATATTATGATGTTGAAGCAGAGAGTCTAGATAGTCTGAGACACTGTCTTACAAGAGAATAATAAAACTGAGGAGCTCATAGGGGTATATGCTAAATAAACGACCAATTTATTTAATGTTGAGGAACGACTCAAGTCCCTCATAAGGCGGTAAGAGGAGTAGAGTTGGGAATTCCAGAGGATCCCTCTACAGGAGTACATATATAAGGCTTGCAACACTACCAACCCGCTTTTATACAATGGGGAGAGTAGGGAAGAGTTCTCAAAATGGATCATGTTGGGTGATCAAGTGGAGCAACATGAGTTGAGCATAAAGCAGCATCAACATAATAGAATTATTCCATGTGCAGGTATTAATGCATTATATCTTTCCCATTAGATGGATTGGTGAGAAATTATGGGTTGGAACTCTATTAATGGGATGATTCCTAGGAGGATACCCTTAGCCAAGGGAATATTGTAGCTTGGGACCTTAGGCATGGGAAATGATGGAGGGCTGAGATGGTATCATAACCCACAGGTCCCAAGACTTAGGTGGCATTAAGATCCAGGTGACTCTATTGAGGGCGGGATGAGCCACAAGATTTTTTGGATCGAGGTATCGAAGGATCCATTCAAGATAATTTAACACAGAGGCATGGAATAACACACTATTTTGCATGGGATCCTGGTACCAATATATAGATAGTTTTTGTGTGGATAGAAGTGGATTTCTTGAGGGAAAACAACCTTTGGGCAGGAGGATTTGTAATATTTCCTTCTCTTGATATTGTAACACCCCCTCCAAATTCTACCCAAAGTAACCATGCCAGTGGGGGTAAACATGAGACAAGGAGTTAATATGATCATATTTGACCTCCTATGTGACCTTAAGGAAGTGGAATCGATAGAATATCACACACAGTTATCCAGCATCATCAACAGAACCCTCACGAGACAAGTCAGCCATTGAGACAACGTGTCCCTGGGTCCCACTACTATTCTGGATCGATTAGGCCATAATTTCTCTCATGCTATGGGCAAGGGAGCGACCAACAATCTAAACCTCTACCCAGAACCCACTACAACCTTCAGAATTCATTAAGGACATGGTAACAATGCTCATAAATCAAAATAAACCTTAGGACTATGCTTGAGCAACCCCAACCGGGACTGACATTCTGTCAAACACTTGGCATCAATACAACCAACAGGTATAGGATAGAAGACATAGCATAAATGACTAAAACAACTTATGAAACATAACCAAAAGGATCACCTCATTCTCCATTGAACTAATACATCATCAATTAGGTCTTGCATCCATCCACTTTATAGTTACAAGTGAATACATGAAATAACCATGACATGAATCAATCATTTAATCATGCTTATAAACCAGCATAAAACCATGTAAATATCATAGATATGACAACCATTAAATCCACATATAAACAAGTGCAAAAGTAAGGAGAAATTAGCTTTTATTACTCATAGGAAGATCTAACCAAGTTTGGGACTTCCACATACCACCCAACCATAGACATGGCTAAACCAATATCTCATTCAGCCAGTCACACGTGTGCCATATTCCAAGCATGAATGTGGGATCTCATAGAACAACCAATCCAAGAACAACTAAGGGAATCTAGAGCTTAAACCACCTTCACCATCATCAAACCGTTATCACACCAAAACTGGTGCTTTGATCACAACCGAACCGAACTTGCAATGCCATCCATAATCCATCACTATCCTTGAGGAATTTTCCATCTCCTTGTCTCTCAAGCTTTATCATAATTCAAACTCAAATCACTAGGCCCTAAATCGAGATTGCTCCCTCAGTCTTTACTGTGTATCCCACTAAAATCGATCAAGGGATTCCTAGGCCTTTGGGAATGGACCTTGAGACCACCTCTACCCCAAATTCTAAAATCCATCCAGCAAACCAAAGCTCAAAAACTGAATAAGCATCCCAACATACCATGGCATTCAGAAAAAGGCAAGGTAAGGTTGAAAACCAATGTCATAACCCACCATGCCACCGACAATAAGAGAACCATACACCAACATGCAAAGCAATGCATGTCCAAACCAGCTAGGAAATCATACATGCAAAAGATTATCTGCAAGTATTCTTGCTGAAGCTACTTTATCCTACTTTCCTTTCCTTGATCCTTACTTTATTTTCCTTTCCTTTACTTGCTTTTCCCTTCCTTTGCTTTCTTTTCCTTTCCTTACTCCAAACTAGAGTGCTCCAAGACTCTAAGTGACCAAGAGTGAGTGAGTGAGAGAGAGAGAGAGAGAGAGAGAGAGAGAGAGAGAAATGAGAGAGATCCAAACTTGAACTGACAAAAGGTTACACTGACCAAGTGTCCAAACTTGATTAAGTGTCCCTTAACCGTGGTCTTATTTTTCCTTTGTTAACTTTTATTACATGAACATTTCGCTAGGGTTGTAATAGATATGGTTAAAATGGACAGAATCTACCCATAGTATTTGCCCATGGAATTTTCCCATGGAATTTTACCATGTTATTTTCCTTTGTTTTTTGAGGGAAAATAATAAAATAAGGTTTCTAGAGAGTCCTTAAAGCCTATTAAAGGGGATAAGAGCCAAGCATTTGGATCATCCTGAGTTGTCTATATATTTTGTCTTTGTTGAGAACTTGGCAAGACAAGTTCCAGTTTGATCCTGGGGATGAAAACTCTGTGGGTATAATTGTCTGGTGGATACATCCAAGGTCCACGATTATGCTTCAAAGTTCAGTTTGTTGAGTCTTTTTTGAGCATTCATTGATTAGCCTCATCATTGGGTAATTTTATGGGCCTTAATTGGCCTTAATTCACCTCCTAGCTTAGTCAAACCAACTATTCTCACAACTTATTGCATACTTTTGATTATATTTTATTTTTTAGATGAGCTAGAGCTAGATATTTTGCTTTGTGTTCTAATGTGCATGTAATGGAGGAATAAAGGATAAAATCAAGGAATTGTGGCAAAGACCTTGGTCAAAACTCGAATGGGACAAGAGAGAGGAATTATAGGCGATAAATCCTCCTCATTTACTACCCCTCCATTCGAATATTCCTCCATCAGCTCAGAGTGCAAGCAACCAAATCATGACGACTAAAAGATAGAGGAGCAAGTGAAAGTCACAAAAACCAGTTTATCTTGAGTGGGGAGCCAAGCCTCCATAACGGGAAGGAAGTCGTTGGAGACTTTAGATCTATAAGTAGAGAGGCTTAGGACCTTAGTAGGATTCAGATTTTTATTGTAAAACTCCACTTTATTTCTGAGCTGCAAAACTTGTGACAATTTGTTATGTAATCCATGGTTTTTATAATAAATATGAGTTTTGTTTTGAGCCAGCATTGAGTTAACTCAGAGGGCTGAAGCTCTTGGGTTACGGCCCAACCCGAGTAGCCAAAGCTCCTCTTTATTGTACATGTATGCTAGCATATATTTCTGGTTCTATTCATTTGCTTAAGTAGCTACATTTCCATTATAGCAGTATAGCATAGATTCCTGGTTTTCTATTCATTTGCTTAAGTAGCTGCATTCCCACTAAAATAGTGTAGAGTAGATCAATTGTGCTTTGGTTTACTTCCATTTGTTTTTTTTTTTCAATTAGCAGGTTAGCTAGGAGAAAAAGATCACCATAAGGTTGTCCGTAGGTGTCTCGGCCTCACCTCCTCCCTCTATGACCATGACTTGAGGAAGAGACCCTTCAGAAACCCCAAAAACATAGGTTTCTAGTTCTCACATGAGCTTTGGATTTTGTTGTTTGATGCAGTTAGCTGTTTCATTTCATTATCATCGTTTTCCCTCACCCTTGGTCCACCCTCACCCTCACTGGTTTTTCTATCGTTTTCATTTGAAACCTCCTTCAACATGTTCTTCATGCATCATTTCCTCACCATCTGATCCACAACAAACCTGACCAATCACCATATGATTCATTAGTTTACCCAACGACCATCGCACACGAAGTCTTCCACCTACTTTATGCGCTCTAATCTCCACTGTCGATCTGTCTCTTGATCCAACGGCTATCACATCACCTCAATATTTTATGCGCCCCAATCTCCACCATTGATCTGTCTAGCCTAATCCAATTGTTATTGCGTCACCCACTCGCCAACTAGCTTGGCCAATCTCGATCGTCGATCTGTCTAGCCTGATTCGACATCTATGGTTCAATCTCGTGAAAATTTTTGCATGACCATTATCCGCCCAAGAGCACGCGAGAAAAGTGGTTTTCCCATGCTACGTGTCACCCAGTTAGGCTAATCGTGTGAAATTTCAAAATACAGCTTACAACTTTTAGGGCACGCGAGAAACTGCTTACCGCCTCCGAAAACCCGCTCCATCATTTCCACACGTTTATTTTGTGATAAGATCTTCGTTGTTCATCTGCCGATTAATCCTATTCGTCCATCCATTCACTTAATTTTTCGTGATAAAATAATTTCCATTCATCTGCTTCATTACCTTGTTCGTTCATCCATTCACTTAATTCCTCACAATAAGATCTTTGTCGTTCATCTGCTTCATTACCCTGTTCGTTCACCTATTCACTAAATCGCCCATGATAAGATCTTCGTCGTTCATCTTGTTTGTTAACCCTGTTCATCCATCTATTCACTTAAGCCCCCAAGATAATATCTCCATCGTCCATCTTTTGTTCGTTGATCGATCTAATGGTCCCTATGCACTACTGCATCCTTACATCCTCCTTTCACCAATTTCGATCTCCAACTACTCTTCCACTTAAAAACAGATTTACTTTAGTTCCTTTGCTTACACCTTAGTATAGTTTAATGCTCTTCACCTCTACAAATTAGATAGAGCATTAGGTTAGTGTTGATTTAGCAATTATGTTTAGCATAGCTGTAGATGGTTAGTTAGGTTATGGTGTGGTTTAGCATTACATGTTGTTTTCTTCATTACTGCAGTAGAGTAGCTCTCTCTTAGAATAGATTTGCTCTTCTCCCATCAAATAATTAAGCTTCTTTTTACCCTATAGAAGTTTGGTTTGGAACCCCTAGGGTCTCTTGCCAAATGAGCAGTGACAACAGGCATGACCTTCACTTTTACTTGTGCATATATCACTGTCACCTCCAAGTTTGTACGAACCCTTGGTTGATAAGTAAAGCTAGTAGCCCTCGGAGTTGCAACATTATTGTTGCAATACCTAGGCTCATCACGTTTTGGTGTCGTTGTCGGGGAGGTGTCAAAGTAGAATGTGATTACTTCTTTCTTCTATTTCTAGTCTCCAACTTTCTTTTCTTCTACTTCTTATCCTCAATTTTCTTCCATTAGTTTATTTCTGCAAAAGTAATCTAGTAGCTTCCTTTCTTTTAGTTGTCATTATCTACTTTCCTTTCCATTCTGCAAGTATAATTTCAATTCATCATGTAGTTTCTTTGTTAGTGGTTTTCATTCAATCAACAATTTCATTTCTACAAAGTAATTTCCTGCTAAAAAAGATCTTCCAAAAATCAACCCAAAAATTTTTTCTTTCATGCCTCGTAGGAATAGGGACAATTTAGGGAAATTCTTGTCAAATACCCCCACTGTATCCAACATTCAACCTTCTCTCTTCTTCAATGACTGTGAAATGGAAGACCCTTTAGGTGAGCAACCGTACATATTTGAAGAACCTACAGGGGAAGAAGAAGAGGAATAACCCATTCCTACTGAATCAATGGCTGAAAACTGAAATGACAGAGGGAATAGAGAGAGAATTGAGGGTGCCTTCTCCATCAGGGAAACCAATGGGGACACTAAGATGAAGAATATAAGCCCCTCTGCTCTACCTCATTTCCATGGCCTAACCACAGAGGACCCTGAGACTTTCCTATTTGAGTTTGTTGTTATATGTCGAACCTATGACTATACATATGATGAACAAAAGTTAAAACTATTTCTATCTACCCTCAAGGATGCAACATTATGCTGGTTCATGGGTTTACATGGAGATAACATCACAAATTGGGCTCAAATCCAACAGGATTTTAACAACAAATATAGGGACTACTGTAGGTCAAAGGACACTAAAGAAGATATTTTCAGGATGACCATAGGCTAGGATGAATCCTTAGAAGACTATGATGAAAGATTCCAACTCAGTTACAAAAGGGCTAGTTGCACACTTGACCCTGAGTCACTAAAGCTGGTCCTACTTAGAGGAGTAAGGGAGGATCTTCTGGATACCTTACATATGATAGCAGAAGGAGATATCTACCGATTACCCTATGAGGATATTAAGATTGTCTTTAGAAACCATTCTAGGGCAACCAGGAAAAAGGGTAGGGGTAGTAAACCTATGGCCAGTAAATCATCCTCTAACTCATCCATTAAGGGTGAAATTGGAAATATGCTGGAAGATTTCAAAAGTGATATGTTGCAAACCCTTGCCTTGCAATTGGACACCATGAACATCAAAAGGAAGCAAGAGGAAGCAGAAAGAGCCCTGGCCATCTTTTTGTCCTAGATGCACCAGGAGGCATCCTAGGAATGAATGTCCATTGAACTGTGTTAAGATTTGCTCAATCTGTGAAGAAAACCACTCCACAGACAAGTACTTTTCTTTACCTAGACTCAAAGTAGTATATCAAGGAGTTGAAGGGGTCACTGAGCAGCTTTGCTACATCAATCAAAGGAAACCACCTGGGCCTAGACCATACCAGTAGGGTATGTAAGGGTCATCCCATGCATATTACAACCCCAAAAAAACCATAGCTATACCTTCATGGGGACCCCCTACTCATCCTTCCTGGTCTACACCCCCTCCTTGGTCCTATACATCTCAGTATCATTCCGAGCCAGCCAGCCAGTCATTTCAACCTTATGTTCAACCACAACCTTAGTGGAATACCCAACTCCAGGGGTGGAGACCCCAATTCAACAATGTTCCAGTCCTATTTACTCCACCACCTACCCAACCACAAATCTTGCACTCTGCTCCACCTAAGCAACCCCAGATGCCTACCCATCCAAATCCAAACCCGAACAATAGGCAGGCTCAACAAGTCTACAGTGGAGAGACATCATACCCAACTTATGTTGCAGAAATCCAGGAGATCAACCTAAGATATGGAATAATTCTCCTTGATAACCAACCTCCCTCTCCACATAGGGAGATTGAAGAAAAAAGAGAGGAAAGAAACCTTAAAGTAAATCCACCCTTTCCTGAGAGATTAGCCCAACCACTCCAGCCTACCACAGAAGAAACTGAAATTTTCGGAGAATTGAAAAATCTATGTGTAAAGATCCCCCTTCTCCGGGCTATTAAAGATGTTCCCATTTACAATAAGTTGATTAAGGAGAAGTGATTCAAGCATCCAGAAAGAAGAAAAAGGGATGCCCCTACCATTAATGTCATTGGGTAGTTGTCTGACTTAATGCTGGGGCAAGTAATATGTCCAAAATATTTAGACCTTGGAAACCCTGTAGTAGATGTGCACATCAATGGCACCATTGACCCACACACTCTGATTGATCTTGGGGTTGCCATTAATGTGATGACCAAGGACACCATGCTCAAGCTCAACCTCCAAGGGTCATTGAGGAAGACCACAACAATTTTGCAACTTGAAAACCATTCCATAGTTACCCCTGAGGGAATTGTGGAGGATGTAATGGTCTCCATTGACGCTTGGGAGTACCATGCAGATTTTCTAGTTCTCCAGCCTAAGGCTAAGCTTACTGGTTACCCTCTCATCCTTGGGAGGCCATGGTTGGCCACAACTAATGCTTACATTAGATGTAGAGCTGGGAATATGACCATCAAGAATGGGCATATGTCCAAATATTTAATCCTATACCCTCCTACTCAACCTACCCTAGAACATGATTTACCTTTATTTTTGGAGGAGGAGGAAGAAGATGAGGTTTATTCTACCCAACTTTATGCTTTGGAAGCAACCATAGGAGGAGGACAGCAAGATGAGGATGACTTAATTGAACACCTGCTCCAAAGTCCAACTCCTAGTTCATTACCATTAGAATAAGAGGTAAGGGAAACCTAGAACAATCATCCAATTGACTTATTCTTGGCTGATTCCAACCACTCCGTGTCAAACCATATAATTCGACCTAGAGAAAACTTTGAAAATTAATGCATATCTTTCTTCTTTAAAAGAGGAAAAGCTATGCAACATGTTGAGAGAAAACCTAGAAGCCTTTGCATGGAGTTACAAGGAAATGAAGGGAGTACACCCCTCAGTGTGTACTCACCACATATACATCAAAGAAGGTTGCAAGCCAGTCAGGAAACCACAAAGGAGGATGAATCCAGATCTTAAAGACATAGTCAAAGAAGAACTGCAAAAACTGCTAGACACATGATTCGTTTACCCTATCTCAAACAGTGAGTGGGTCTCTCCTTTAGTGTTAGTTCCCAAGAAAAATGGTAAGTGGATGATTTTTATTGATTATAGGGAGTTGAAAAAAGCCTCAAAGAAGGATCATTTTCCCCTACCCTTCATTGACCATGTGCTAGATGGCCTGGCAGGGAAGAAGTTTTTTTCATTCCTAGATGGGTTCAGTGGGTACAACCAAATCCAAATCTACCCAAAAGACCAGGATAAGACCACATTCATCTATCCTTAGGGTACTTTTTCCTATAGGGTTCTTCCTTTTTGCCTATGCAATGCTCCTGCCACCTTCCAAAGAGCAGTCTTGAGTATTTTTTCTGAATTAGTACATGATTTGGTGAAAATTATTTTGGATGATTTTACACCTTATGGTTGTCATTTTCAAGAAGCACTTACTAACCTAGGCAAAGTATTACACCAATGCATTGAAATGAATCTATCTCTCAGTCCATAAACATGTGAATTCTTAATGGCTGAAGGGACTGTGCTAGGTCATTCAATATCTCAGCAAGGACTGCAGGTGGACCCAAACAAAATAGCAATCATCCAAAGGGTCCCACCTCCACAAAAGAAAAGAGATTTTAATAGTTTCATAGGGTTAGCCGGATACTACCGAAGGTTCATAAAGGAATTCAGCAAGTTGGCCTCTCCTTTGTTTGGGTTGTTGGAAAAAGATTCTTAGTTTATATGGTCAAAGAGCCGTCAAGAGGCCTTAAACATTCTAAAGGGTAAGTTAACCACTGCACCAATTCTTCGAGGCCCAAACCGGGCCCTCCCTTTTCATATTCATGTTGATGCCTCACACAAAGCCATAGGAGCAACCTTAGGTCAGGAAGAGGAGAAATTTCCCTATGCCATTTATTTTACCAGTAAGAACCTGTCGAAGGCTGAGCTAAATTATATTGTGACCTAAAAGGAACTCCTGGCTGTAGTGCATTCATTAAACAAATTTAGGCATTACATTACAGGCTATCAAACATTTGTGCACACTGACCATGCTGCAATAAAATATTTAATGAACAAACCAAATGTGAATGTTAGAATTCTAAGATGGTTGCTTTTTGTTGAAATATGGCAACACGAATATTCCAATTTTAATTTGTCCTTGAATTAAAATTGTGAATTAAAATCAAATTTAGTCTCTCCAACTATTTGGAAATAGTTAATTAATTCATTATGGATTAATTAGTTGCAGAAATTCAAGTTAGAAGTCTTTCTGAAGCCATGCAACATTTATCCCTTGAATTAAGGAGATAAGGTTGAGTTATATTTGAGTTGTAATTAGTTAACTTAGTTTACTGAGTTAAGTCTAGTGAAATTAGTTCCAAATTGTTTGAGGAATTAACGGTAAGTTATCAGTCAGTTGATGCATGCATGCACTCAATAAGTGTACTCCAGTTAACTGAAGATTCCCTCTTTAGAAACTCATGCATGTCTATTCTGAGAAAGGCCCAGTTGAGATTAAAGTGAAGGACAATGTACTATCAGTTGCATGTGTTTTCCTATAAAGAAAACTCATAAATGCAGAAGGAAAAAATTCCTTGAGGATTGCATAGTTTGTTAAGAAATTATTCAGAGAACATAAATTAATATTGAGATTTACCGAGATGAAAAAATAACCAACAACAACCATAAACACATAAACACACATGTTTATCTGGGAAAACCCCAAATCCAGGGAAAAAACCCAACCTAATGATGTCTCATTAGCATTGGCCAAAACCCTGGCCAATCTGACCAAGTGAGCCTTCACCGCTCACCTCTAGGCCTACATTACAATGAAGTCCTTCCAGCCTTTCATAAGCTCCATTACATATAATACCACGGGCAGAATACTATGGGTGCACAATACCATGTGCCCCAAAACCATCAATTTTTATCTGGCCAACTTTGACTCTATCCCGAGTCAAGTTTATCTAACACAGTTCTAACAGTGTGTGAGAGCAGTGTGTGAGATTGATTTTCCACTTGGTAAAGGAGAATCATTCCAGAGGAATAGAGTAAGGAAATAGGAGCTTGGCGGGCAGAGAGGAAGGCTTGAGAAAAGCTTTGATTGTTTGTGAGCATCTGTGAGGATTGTATTGAGAGATGGCTAGTTATGAGAGCTAAGGCTTTGTATAATTATGATGTATTTCCACCTTGTATGATAATATAGATAGTGGGGTTTTTAGCTGAGGCTTTCCACGAAGTATTTTCATGTGTATTGTGCATTGATTCTTTTTCTTTTGGTTATATGTGTTCAACTCAATCTTAAAGCTTCCGCAAAATTTGATAGTAGAAGTAGGTTATAGTATTTTGCTTTGATTTATATTGCATTATTGGTTAACCTACACTAGATTTCCTACATGGTCTTAGTAAGATAAATCTATAGGGAAATTTCTACAAGATATCAGAGCTATGAACAGTATACAGAGAAGAGAATTCGAGGTTTGAAGTTTGGGGTTGTAGGTGCAAATCGAATTCTTATCATACTTCAAGGTTGGCCAATGGCATTCTATGGCTTCAGACTCAAGTATGCCTTGGAAGGTAGCTCGAATTACATAGCATGGAAAGATAGAATGGAGGTTGTATTAGAAGACAATGGATTTTTGAAGGAATTCATTGATCAAGAAATCCCAAAACCAGCTTCAACTAATGCACAAGAGTTGGCTAAGTGGAAGAAGTGTGTGGCGAAGGCAAGACGGATCATCCTTGAGGGAGTTCGAGACCATATTGTCTCGAGTCTCCATGGGAAGGATACTTTATTTTCAATGTGGAAGAAATTGAAGGACCCCTACCAGAACAGTAGAGACCAGAGGAAATTGGTGCTCAAGGCTCAATGAATCAAGATGGAGAAGGGTGATATTATTTCCACATATCTGAACAAGCTCAGCACCTGCAGAGATGAGCTTGGAAGTGTGGGAATAACTATTTTCGATGATGATATGGTGAGCCTCGCTCTCCTTGGCCTTCCAAAGAGCTAGAATAGCTACCAGGACTCTGTGAATAGAAGGGAGAAACTACCAAATTGGGAACGACTGTGGTCAGATCTTATGTAGGAGGATATCAGGACGAGCACACGAGATGGTTCTTCATCCAAGAATGATGATGAAGAAAATTTGGCCTTAGAAAGTAAGGCAAGGAAAGGGAAGGGGAAGGCTTCCAATTCCAGATCGAATTCTTCTCATGGAGGGAAGAAGGGTGACATGTCTAAAGTGAGATGCTTTAATTTTCACGAGATGGGACATTATGCGACTAAATTCCCATCGAAGAAGTCCAAGAAGGAATCCTTGGAAGGATCAGAAGGTGAGGCCTTAGCCTCTCAGTTCGAAATGGACTTTACCCTCATCGCATGCATGGTGTCATCAATGATGGGTTGTGTTTGGTATCTTGATAGTGGAGCCTCATTCCACATGACCGGTGATAAAATTTTATTTAGTACCTTGGAGGAGAAAGACCTCAAGATGTGCATAAAGATGGGGGACGATGGAAAGTATAGTGTTTCAGGAGTGGGCATGGTTGCTTTTCAGAGGGAGCATGGAGCTCCTCTCATCTTGACAGATGTGAAGTATGTGCCTAGACTGAAGAAGAATTTGGTATCGATCGCGATGTTGGAGGACAAAGGCTACGATGTTGTATTCAGTAAAGGAAAGGTGTTCCTAAGACACATAGCCATGGGTCAGACCAAGAGGATAGCGATTCGAGTGAAGAATCTCTATAAAACAGAGGTAGACGATTATGTAGCATTGAGTACGAAAGCAGAATTGGTGCAAAGCCAAGACATTGGCGAGTTGTGGCACAGGCAGTTGGGCCATTTGCATCATGGGGCTTTGAAGATAATGTAGTAGATATTTATAGGACTTCCCTAAGGTAAACTTGAGCAAGTTGACACATGCAAAGGTTGTACCTTGGGAAAGTACACCAAGTCTTCCTTTCATGATCGAGACAGTCGAGCAGAGGCTATCTTAGAGCGAGTTCATGCTGATTTGTGTGGACCATTCTCGAC
>APFE030664053.1:117977-142281 GCA_000404065.3 Pinus taeda
ACCATCGCCCTAGCTGGTTTATTTCTATTTCCGATTGTAAGCATATTTCAGTATTTTCCATTAATGAAATGAAGTATTTTTTCCGCTGCATCTTTGTGTATATGGTTATCTCTATATTTTATTGCGTTCCTGTTTAAATCCGGATAAAAAAACTTGACGAAACTCTTAAAAGATTGTGTCTACAAACTTTGCCATTTGAATTTTGTCATCTAAAGTCCTTGAAACACATAGAATTAAGGAGTTCTTCAAACTTGAAGTTGCTTCGAGATTTCTTTTGTAGATTGACGAACCTTAAACATATTAACTTGTATGAGTGCCTATCTGTTGATGCTTCTAGGTGACATTGGGTAGTTGACTGTTGAAGATAATGGAGAATATCCTAGAACAGGTTGAGTTGGGTCACGTAACCTCAAGATAGGAATTAGTTTCTATTTCTTAGGATGTTGTTCTAACTTCCCTAAAACCATGTTTTCTATTTAATGTGTAATGTGCATGAACGATGTAGAGCGTTCTGCAGAGCCAGACTCTCCTGGTTCAGACTCTCTTTCGTAGAGTAGACCAGTGGATTTTATTTTTTAATACAAACATTGCCATTTTTATCATGGTATCAGAGCGTCGGGGCTAAGGAACTTGTACGCTGGCTGGTGGGTGGTTCTTTAAACCGGGATCATCGCAGTTGTGAGGAGGATAACTGCGACGGATCCAAAATCATCGCTGGTTGTGATTGTGCCTCTGCAATGAGTGCATTGTAGCTCCTTCACACATATTTTAAACTTTTCCGTCACAGGTATTTCGTGTACATCTGTGATGACCTCGCAGAAAAGACAGGCATATCTGCGACGATCGTGTAAATTAGAGAAGCTGCGTGGGGAAGCCAAGAACATGGCTGTAGCTATCAGAGAAGCTGCGTGGGGAAGCCAAGAACAAGGCTGTAGCTGTCAAAGAAGTTGCGTGGGGAAGCCAAGAACAAGGCTGTAGCTGTCAGACAAGCTGCATGGGGAAGCCAAGAACAAGGTTGTAGCTGACAACAGAAGGTTGTCTAGATGCTGAGAAGGAAGCCACAATGATCTGCGGGTGTGCTGCCAGATCAAACAACATTGAAGAACAGTGATCTGTCTCTGTCACAGATTTGGAGTAAATTTAACATCTTTTACCTGTCGCTTTTTTTTTTTCTCTAAATCACTAAGATGAATAACAATATATTTGAAGCATGCATGAATGAGCATAACAAGCTCGATGGTTCCAATTACACGAATTGGAAATTCAAGATGCAGACTCTACTAGAAGCGCAGAGTTCTTGGACGATTGCGAATGGGGATGAGTCGAAACCCATGACTGAATCGGCATCAATCCCAGATTGGGAAAAGTGAGAAAGTAGAGCAAGGACAATGTTAAAGATGTCGGTGAAAAACTGCATCATACCACACATCATAGAATGTCAGATAGTCAACGAGATCTGGGGAATTCTGAAGGATTTGTATGAGATTAGGAACTCAAATCGTCTTATGTTCCTCAAGAGTAAGATTCCATCCTTGAAGATGGAGGAGAATGAAACAATTGCTTCATTCGTAGCAAGGATCAAGGATCTAAAGGACAAATTAGCAGACATTGGTCATATAGTTGACGATACAAATCTTGTAACCATTACAATGAATGGTGTCACTGATGACTACCAAATGTTCATCACTAGGATACATGCCAGAGAGAAGTTCCCAAAATTTGAAGAGCTGACAGGAATACTAATGCAGGAAGAAGAAAGAAGATAAACTCTAAAGCCCCAGAGTGTCGATCTTGCATTGATAGTGAAGAAAAACTTCTTCAAAGGGAAAGGAAGTCCACAACAGCAAAACGAAGCAAATTCACATAAAATACCAAATCAGACCCAAGGTATGCATCGGAATGGAAAATACTCTAAAACTAAATGTTTTTTTTGCAGAAAACTGGGTCATATTGCCAGAGAGTGCAGGAAGAAGAAATATCATGAAGAACAACATAAGCAAAAAAGACATGCAGGTCATCTTGCGAATGGTGATCAGGTGCAGAATTTCAGATTGTTCATGGCAGATCGTGATGAGAATGTTGATGCAGAAATCTGGTATGTAGATTCAGGAGCATCCACACACATGACAGGGAAGAAGCACTGGCTCGAAGATTTTAAAGAAATCAACGAAGGCACACAAATTTACCTAGGTGATGAAAGAAGTCATCAAATCAAAGGATGTGGGAAAGTTTCTATCATCCTACCTAATGGTAATGTAAAACAAATTCATAATGTTATGTATGTGCCTGGTGTAACAAAGAACCTGATTTCTATATCTATGATTACAGATCAAGATCTAAAAATTGAATTCTTTAAATCCAACTGCTATATTAAAGGTCTACTAGATGGCATGAAGACAATTGCTACAGGAATCTGAACAGGAGGACTGTACAAGTTGGATGTAAGACCTGTACCAGTTCGAGCATTGACAGCAGTGAGCCTAACTACAAAAGAGCTATGGCATTAGAGATTTGGCCACATCAACTACAATGATTTGTTGTTATTACAAAAGAAGGAAATGGTAAGAGATCTTCCTATGCTAAAGCAAGTACATAACGATTGTAATGCCTGTACATTAGGAAAATGCATAGAGAAGAATTCCCTATTCGAGTAGAAAAGAAATAGAGGGATATACTTGAATTAGTGCACACAGACCTTTCTGGACCCATGCAAACAAAATCATTAGGAGGTGCACTGTATTTCCTACTATTTATTGATGATTGTACGAAGTTTTATTGGGTGTATTTCTTAAGTAAAAAGAGTAATACATTCGAATACTTTAAGAAGTTTAAAAATATGATTGAAATACAAACATGGAAATAGATAAAAGTTCTTTGTTCTGATCAAGGGGGAGAACACAGGAAGGATGAGCTTATCAGATATTGTAAAGATCATGGAATTTTGCAGCAGTTCATAGTACCCCATACTCCACAGGAGAATGGAGTAACAGAAAGAAAGAACAGAACATTGGTGGAATGTGTTAGAAGTATGCTGAAAGGTAAGAATCTTTCGAATGGTTTTTGAGCTGAAGCCGTGAATATTGTAGTTTATTTGAAAAATAGGAGTCCTACAAAAAGTCTTGAGTCTAAAACTCGTTATGAAGCATTATATGGATATAAGCCTGCAATAAAACACTTAAGAATATTTGGATCAAAAGCATTTGCCCACATTCCAAAGGAAGATAGAAGAAAACTAGATTCAAAAGCCATTAGATGTACTTTTATAGGGTATTGTTCACAGTATAAAACTTACATATTATTTAATCCCTCTACTCACAAGATTTTTGTTAGTAGAGATGTCAAATTCCATGAGCAGGATCATGAAGAACCTGATGAACACTATGAGGAATGGGACTTTCCATACTTCGTGGAAGAAGAAGAAAAGAACAATCAGGGTCAGCAACAAACAAAGGCAGAGGATGAACAACAATAGCAACAACAACAACAACAATAGCAGCAGCAGTAGATGGAAGAAAAAATAAATGGTGATCAAATAAGGTTTGAATCCACAACACCACTCAGGAGATCAAGTAGGAAAGCTCAATTGGTTGCAAGATATAGGGAAAATGCTTTTATAACTAGTATAATGAATGTGGTTGAACCGTCTAGTTATAAAGAAGCAAATGAGTGTAGTGAATGGAAAACAACCATGGAACAGGAATATGATTCAATAATCAGAAATAACACTTCGGAATTGGTTGAACTTCCTAGAGGAAAACAAACCATAGGTTGTAAATGGTTATATAAACCGAAGATTAATGCAGATGGAACCATAAAAAAACTAAAAGCTAGGTTGGTAGCAAAGGGGTACTTACAAAAAGAAGGGATAGACTATGAAGAAACCTTTGCCCTTGTAGCTAAATTGAACACTATCATAATGTTAATCGCTTTAGCTACTAAGAAACATTGGATGATGCACCAACTAGATGTAAAGTCTGCATTTTTTAATGGAGAACTAAAAGAAGAGGTTTATCTAGAGCAACCGGAAGGGTTTGTCCAGAAAGGAAAAGAACATTTAGTCTGTAGATTGAAGAAAGCACTTTATGGACTATAACAGGCTCCCAGGTCTTGGTACAAAAAGATTGATTCACTTTTTCTACAAGCTGGCTATAATAGAAGTAAGAATGACCCTAATATTTACACCATGAAAGATGAACAAGGGTGCATAGTTTTGATTTCATTATATGTAGATGATTTGATAATTACAGGTGATGCTACATATCTAATCGATGAAATCAAGCAATAGATGTCACAAGTGTTTGAAATGAAACAATTTGGTGAACTCAGATACTGTTTAGGTCTCGAGATCTGGAGAGATTCAGGTCAAACATTTCTATCCCAAGCAAAGTATGTTAAAAGCCTGCTAGAAAAGTTTAAAATGGATCAGTGTAAGCCTGCTGCGGTACCATTGCAGCAGAACATCAAATTGTAGTGTGAGGATGGCTCAAAAGTGGCAGATGCAACACTTTATATGCAGCTGGTTGGGATTCTAATCTACCTAACCACCACTAGAACTGATTTGGCTTATGCAGTCAATGTGCTAAGCCAATTTATATCTAAGCCACTTGAAAGCGATTGGAAAGCAGCGAAGAGTGTTTTGAGGTATCTATAAGGTACTATAGATTACATAATTATTTACATTGACTCTTCTAATGTTAGATTGACAGGATTTGTAGATTCAGATTGGGTTGGAAATGTAGGTGATCGCAGATCTATAACAGGTTATGCCTTTAGCATTGGATCCGAGGTGATCACATGGAGCAGCAAGAAGCAGAACATAATCTCCTTGTCCTCAATGGAAGCAGAGTATCAAGCCATGTGTGCAGCAACATGTGAAGTAGTTTGCTTGTGGATACTTCTCCAGGATGTTGGGGAAGAACAAACAGATGCAACAATCAGAGTTCAATCAAACTGGCCAATAATCCGGTGTTTCACAAAAACACTAAACATATTGATACACAATTCCACTTTGTCAGGGAGAAAGTGCAATCTAAAGAAATTCATTTGGAATATTGTAATACATGTGATAATGTTGCAGACATTTTCACTAAGCCTCTTGGAAAAGTTAAGTTTCAAATGTTTAGGGAGATGTTAGGCATATATGTGAACCCATTCTCCATTAAGGGGGAGTGTTGAAGATAATGGAGAATATCCTAGAATAGGTTGAGTTGGTTCACGTAACCTCAGGATATGAATTAGTTTCTATTTCTTAGGATGTTGTTCTAACTTCCCTAAAACCATGTTTTCTATTTAATGTGTAATGTCAATGAACAATGTAGAGTGTTCTACAGAGCTAGACTCTCCTGATTCGGACTCTCTTTCGTAGAGCTGACCAGTGGGTTTTATTTTTTAATACAAACATTGCCATTTTTATCATTGACTAACCTCTGATTGTGCTTCATAGTTTAGTTGGTCAAGTGTTTGTTGAGCAACCTTTTTGGCATACATTGTCTTATAATTATTTATTAAATAAAATAGCTGCTACTTTTGGTTTAACCTGTGTTCTGTGTTTTGGAAAATTGAGTTCTTAGATGTTTTAATTATAAATGTGTGAATTATAACAAGATCTCATAATTTTTATTAATTGGAACATTTTGGTGATCTAGATTTCTTCAAAATTTTAAGAATTTTCTTGTTGAGAATCTTACAGTAGTATCAAAATTATTTTACAGTAGTATCAAAATTGTGCATCCTACCAACTTGGGGGTTATTGTTAGTAGAGTAGATTTTTATTTGCAGGATTGAAAATTCTTGTCGTAACTTCGGTGGCAATTCTTTTCACCCTAGTCGACATCCTCCCTCTTCAATGGTACTCGATATCACCCTTGTTGGTCAAATAATTATCCCATTAATTACCCTATTTGGTTCGTGGAAGTGATTTTAGACAAGATCTAAGCCTATTGTAAAAGATCTAATCATCCAAGGCCGAGATAAAACCCTTATAAGATCTGGGATCTATTTTCATTTGAGAATCAATCTTTAGCAGTTGTAAGCATCGAATTAAGAAGTCAATCTTTTATCTAGGGATTGGTTATCACATCATTTTTGCAGGGCCATTGTTTGCATCAAAGAAGCATTACATCAATGTTTAAGAGGTGCATAGGTATTGGAGGTCAAGTGGTCAATCAAATTCCCTCATAGTCATTTTTAGGGACACACAAGCAAAACAAGCATGAGTCTCAAGGCGATGGGGGCCATACGTCTAACATGCAAGTGTTGGAGGGTCGTGAGGAGAATCGATTGGAGTTTCCTTGGTCGAGTGTTAGAAAGTGGTAAGGTTAATCATAGGGGAGTTTGGCAACTGCAAAGAGATTGCATTGGTTCTTATCACGTTGACCAATTACACAATGGTTGGGATTTGGGCAAGAGCTTGAAGGTTGTAGTACCACACAACCAATGCGAGGTCATACATGTTGGTCATAGGTCATCAATCCAATGCAGGGTTAATCGAAAAGGAGAATAGAGTCAAGAGCCCATTTTCTCATTATGTAGAAATCATGAGGCTGTGAGGCCAAAGACACCATATTAGAAGAGATCCAAGTCTTAGGGTGCCACCCTATAATTGTAAAAGAGAAATAAATAATCTCACCCTCGTACAAGGAACTAAAGATCCTGTGGATGATCGCATTCTCATGGTATGAGTTGGTCATTAATAGTAGGACGAGTTGAATCTATTGGAGAGTTCAAGAAAGTGACTTGGGGCACAGAGATAAGACTGATCGAGTTGTCTAAGGCATAGCATGAGGTGGTAAAGTCAACCCTATAAAGGGGACAACAACACCAAAAGTTGGGGGAAATTATCATAGTGGAGTCTAAAAAATGATTGAAGTGCATGAATGCAGTGTAATCCCAATTAAAGGAATATATGCAGGACCGAGAGCATATTTACACGGTTGATTTTTATTAGGATTTCTTTGAACATGCGAAGGGCTGACACTTTGCATTCCTTTTGACTTGTAGCTGGAAATTTGGATTTCACTAGGCTTAGAGTTGTGAAGAAAGAAAGGGTCTCAGATGAAGTTGCCGACGATGCATGACTGGGTTCCATTTCATGGATTAGAAGACTTCAAGGATACCCCTAACAAGGACTTTGAAATGTGGGATGAGATTTTTCATGGAGCAACCTTTTAAATATCTTCTATGTAGTGAAAGTATTGCAAATTTTTGCTTTTGTTGGGACACTTTGTAAGACAATATAGTAGCCATAGCAATACTATCAGTATATGGTAGAGTAAATTAGAGGATTTAGCTCATTTGATGCCAAAATTGGAACTTTGACCAACTTTTGTTTGCAATTTTCATTTTTGTACAAAGATGTTGACTAGTTAACTTGCAGTCCCTTTTAATGAAAATTATGATATATATATATATATATATATATATATATATTATATTGGCATCATAATTTGTATTTGCAGGTCTGTTGCTTCAATACCAAGGGTCTAGTGCCATAATTATTTTAGGAGGTGAAGTGCAAGATTAGAGAGGAAAATTCTGGAGTGTTTCCTTGCCAATCCAGTTTTAGGAATTAGACACATGTCTGTCTGGGGTGGGGTAACCATAATGGAATAAACTCACTTTGGCTCTCAGGCCATCCATGCTTTCCTTAATACAACCCAATTTTTGGGAATGTCCTTATGAAGAGGTAAGGCCCATAGTTGCTTCTTATCTTAGTCAAATCATAGCTCTAACATCACTACTACTTCCTTAAAATAATGATATCATGAAGGAGAGATTGCAGCTGATAGTAGAAGCCCTTTAAGGGTTGAATCACATCATGCTTCCTACCTTTCAAAAGTGGTGCAAAATCTTAGAACTCATGGCAGATTTCATCTTTGGCACATTCATGTTGAATTTGGAATGTGATGACTTAATCTTTCAGGTGTTCCAAAAATTTTACACCAACATTACATCAGCTCATCCGTACTGTGTCAAAAAAATCATGCAAAGGATTGTGTCCTTGTTCTTCGAAGGAGATGTTGACATCTGCAAGATACTAATATCGAAATTGCTAACCATTTGGATAAAGGAACTAGTTGTACCACCAACCGCCTATGATCTAGTCAAAAGGTTGGTCATACAAAACATAAAATTGCTCAGAAGAGTGTTGACTAAGAGGAAGCGAGAAGAACAAAGGAACTAAAACATGTAGCAAGAATGAAATAAGAAGGAGAGGATTATGCTTTATCTATAAGGGACCTTGGGAAACTAACCATTCGTGCCTAGGTGATTGGAAGGAGGAAACAAGAGAAAAACAATTTGAAACTCCTTCAGATCATGGGGATTCATATATAGTTGGGTTCATCGATTTTTCAGGAGAGCACCCATGAAGGATCTGAGCACTCAAGTACATATGGTGAGCAACGAAACAATGTTGATCAGAGATATTTGTAGGACAAGCCAATGACAATGAGCCAGTCTGATAAAGTACATGGGGAAAGGAAAGAGGTGATTGTTCCTAACGATGTGTTAGACTCTTGTACAAATAAGTCCATAGATCTCCAGGAGGACATACATGAAGAGTATGATCAATCAAGTGTAGAAAGAAGTCCACCAATTCATCCATGTTTGACAGCCAGAGAGTGTGAACAACAGATTGTCACAACAGTTGGAGAAGGCCAAAGAGAAGAAATTTAAGGAGACTTAAGTAAGGAGCCAGTAGTAGTAAAACGGCAAGATCAACATGATCATGAGGGGCAACATGAAAATTATAGTATGCATGATAAGCCATTTATAGAGAGTCAGTCAAAGGTTCAAGCTAGAGCTATGATAGTTGAGCATATGGTGCAGACAGATATAGAGGCATTTAGTAGGGCACCAAAATATCCAGTACATGATTTTCGAGAAAATATCATGCATTTCAAGACAAACTTTATGATGTTGAAGCAGAGAGGCTGGATAATCTAAGACACTGTCTCACAAGAGAATAGGAAAACTGAGGAGCTCATAGGGGTATATGTTGAATCAACGACCAAGTTATTTAGTGTTGAGGAACGACTCAAGTCCTCATAAGGTAGCAAGAGGAGTAGAGTTCGGAATTTCATAGGAGCCCTCTATAGGAGTACATATATAAGGCTTGCAACACTACCAACCCACCTTTACACATTGGGAGGCAGAGTTCTCCAAATGGATCATGTTGGGTGACCGAGTGGAGAAACATGAGTTGAGCATCAAGCAACATCAACATAGTAGACTTATTCCATGTGCAGGAATTAATGCATTAGATCCTTCCCACTTGATGGATTGACAAGAGATTATGTGTTGGAACTCTATTGATGGGATGATTCCTAGGAGGATACCCCTAGCCAAGGGCATATTTTCGCTTGGGCCCTTAGGCACGGGCAATGATGGAGGGCTGAGATGGTATCATAACCCACAGGTGCCAGGACTTAGGTGGCATTAGGATCCAGGTGAATCTATTGAGGGCGGGATTGGCTGGAGGATTTTTTGGGATCGAGGTATCAAATGATTCATTCAGGATCATTTAACATGGAGGCATGGAATAACACACTATTTTGTATGGGATCCTCGTATCATTATATAGATACTTTTGTTGTGGATAGAAGTGGATTGCTTGAGGGAAAAAAATCTTTGGGTGGGAGGATTTGTAATATTCCCTTCTCTTGATATTGTAACAACCCCTCCCAGGTCTACCCAAAGTAACCATGCCAACCGGGGTAAACATGAGATGAGAGGTTAATATGATCATATTCGACCTCCTATGTGACCTTAAGGAAGTGGAATCGACGGAACATCACACATAGTCATCTAACATCATCAACAGAACCCTCAAGAGACAAGTCAACCATTGAGACAACATGTCCCTACGTCCCACTACTATTTTGGATCGATTAGGCCATAGTCTCTCTCATGTTATGGGAAAGGGAGTGACCAACAATCCCAATCTCTACCCAAAACTCGCTAAAACCTTCAGAATTCATTAAGGACATGATAACAATGCTCATAAATCAAAATCAACCTTAGGACTAGGCATGAGCATCCCCAACCAGGACTGACGTTCTGTCAAACACTTGGCATCAATACAACCTATAGGTCTAGGATACAAGACAGAGCATAAATGAATGAAACAACATATGAAACATAACCAAAGGATCAGCTCCTTCTCCATTGAACTAATACATCATCAATTAGATCTTGCATCCATCCATTTAACAATTACAAGTAAATACATGAAATAACCATGACATGGATCAGTCATTTAAACATGTTTATAACGAACATAAAACCATGTAAATATCATAGTTATGAGAGCCATTAAATCCACATATAAACAAGTGCAAAAGTAAGGAGAACTTAGCTTTTATTACTCATAGGAAAATTTGACCAAGTTTGGGACTTCCAAGTACCACCTGACCATAGACATGGCTAAACCAAATATCTCTTTCAGCCAGTCACCAATGTGCCATATTCCAATCATGAATGTGGGATCTCATAGAACAACCAATCCAAGAACAACTAAGGGAATCCAGATGTTAAACCATCTCCACCCTCATCAAACCGTGATCACACTAAAACGGTGATTCGATCACAACCAAACCAAACTTGGAATGCCATCTAGAATCCATCACTATCCTTGAGGAATTTTTCATCTCCTCGTCTCTCAGGCTTTATGATCTAGTTGGATCTTCAGACACAGTGGCATGGGAAAAGCTCAAAACTCAAAGTGGAAGAAAGGAAATTATCTTGACATCAGATCGAAGTGCTCATTGCCTTGATTCCAATGATGCAAATGATGCTCCAATCCGAGTCTGAATGAAGGAGATAGAAGCAGTCAAAGTTCTGGGTTGACTTGCAGGAAACAAGGGAAAATGAAAGTCCAAATATTCTCCTAGAAATAGTCTCATTGCGTAGATATTTTCATTCTGAATCTACTACAACTTGAATGGGCTAAAATGGACTTCGGATGATGAAGTTATCGCCTAAAGAGTCTGCCTTTGTTCCTTTGAAAAAGGAGGCATTTTCTCTTAAAAATGGGTTTTCAGCCTTATAAAGGCAAATCACAATCGGAGGAGTCCAAAGGGCGAACTTAACGCAAAGGCATTTAAAACTCCTAACCAACGATCTCCGATATATCAAGTCGGAGGAAGGCATGCATGCAATATCAGGACCCAGGCAGAGCCGACTTGCGAGTACGATATCAGTGATTGGAACGATTGGCCAATCGGCAATCGGTATAACCAAAGGGAAGACCCTGGGGCCATTGTGATTGCAATATGCCGATAAGCGACATGTGATCTTCGTCGTCAGATCGGAAAACAGTTCAATGGTCAGGATTAAATCAGCGGTCTGGAGATCGGCGATCCCCAATGCAAAGGGTTGATGTGATAGTGACATGCGATGCAATATTGACCGTCCGATCAAGAAAAATATCAACAGTCCAGATCTAATCAGCGATATCGGCGATTGCAAATAGGTGGTTGTGACTTGCAATAAAGCGTAGACTCGATGGGTTTATAAGCCCGATTTCATATATTTTGAAGTCCATTTTTTTGGGTTTTTCAGTTTTTTCTGTGTATTCTCTGTTTAAGAGGAAAAAAGACTAGTTTAAGGGTTTGTTGCACCCACCGATCCATTCGATAGAACGACTTCTATTCTAAACAAACAGACCCCCAATTTTTAAGCGACATTTTGTTATAAATCCAGATGCATGTGGAAAAGTGCAGGAGAGAGAGGATTTTTGGCATGCAGTTCAAGGCAGCGGCTTGCAGGAGGGGTGATTGTTCATTTTGTTTCAATTGGACAAATTTTATATGGTTTCTTCCCTTCTCGATGCTACGAATGCAATGGTGCTATCTATTTCTCCATCTGAGTTCTCCTTTTCTCAACCTTTTTCAGTATGGAGGTATAAGACTCCTTTTTATGTAACTGATGATTGTATTCTCCTTTTTCATGCCATTTAATGAATGAATGCCTCCCCATTGATCGAGCAGGGCTCGGAGACATAGTCCAAGTTGGATGAACTCTATTCTCAATTCTTGTTGTCTTCTCTTCATGCCTTATGTGTTTCTTCTTCTTCTTTCATGTGCACATTAAATTTCTGTGGTTAAGCTACAATTTTCACATGTGAATCTTTTGATACATCTATAAGCAAAAGAGACCTGGATCAAGTGGTATCAGAGCAGGTCTTTTTAGATGTGAATTGAATGTTTGTATGCTAACTAGAAATAGGCTCTAAAGAGGTGAAGTGGGGCGTGCACATCGAAGGAGAAACATGGTAGAAGATGAAGCTCGTCTTGAAGAGGAGCGGAATTTCCACAAAACCTTCTATTCAATGGCAGAGAATGTCAGTCAGTTGCTTTCAAGGATGGAGAGAGTAGAAGGGAGAAATCCAGAAGAATAAGGTTTAGCACATAAAAATGGTGGAGAAGACCCCCCTCCTTCTCCTTCCACGAGTGAAAGTTCTTCTTCCTCTCACCACCATAATCATAGAAATTCAAGGGATGCGTCTAAGAAACCCTTCTTGAAATTAGATGTTAAATTTGATCTTCCCATGTTTAATGGTGAAAGTAATGCAGAGAAGCTTAGTAATTGGATTAGGCAGATTGAGGTCTACTGTAGGATTCAATAGATCGTGGAGGATGATGCAAAGATTCAGCTGGCCTCTCTACGATTGAGTAGCACCGCTCTCGTTTAGTGGGAGAGAAAATTGCAAAGTAGTAAGAATGTGGGTAACCTCTTTTCCTCATGGCCTGATTTTATTTCTGCGTTAAAGGAACAATTTTATCCCTTGGGTTACAAGCAAAAAGCATTAATGAATTGGCAGTATTTAAGGCAAGGAAAAGTTCAGGATGTTCAGAGTTTTACAGAGGAGTTTATAAAGCAAACACTTAATTTGAGTATTGCACTTAATACACCTGAAGTATTAACTAAGTACATTGGCTCATTACATAGTTACATTAGGCATTCATTATTTTTGTTTGAACCAACTACTATTGACTCAACCAGCGTAAAGGCAATTCATATTGAGAATAGGTGCAAAAAAGAAAGAGATGATCATTCCAGAAAACCACCATTCAAACCTCCAAATGGCAAATCCAAAGCAAAATGGAAAGGAAAGGAGAAGAAGACGGCATCAACCAAGAAAGATGAAGGAGACAGACCTTATTGCAATCACTGCAAAAAGGAAGGTTGCGATGACAATCACTATTGGAAATAACACCCATAAAAGAGACCAAAGAAGTATGGAAGAAAAGGCAAGCAGAAGATAGTGGTGATTGCACAGCAAGACCCTGGATCTGATTCGAGAAATGAAGCATTAATCACAATAACAAGAACAAAAGGTACTCTTACACCTCATGTAAATTTTGAATCGCATAAAGGCACTAATTCTGTAAATGAGTCCCTTCCTAATGATCGAAAGAGAATTAAGCTATTTCATATTAGAGTTGTTGTAAATCATACTAAAGTAGAAACTCTGTTTTATACTGGATCCCAAGCAAACTTAATTGAAGAATCCTTGGTAAAGAAACTTGGCTTAGAAACAAAACTCCATCTGAAACCTTACCTGCTTGGATGGATACATGATAAAGCAAAATTGAATGTAACCAAGTAGTGTAAAGTAAAATTTGTGATCACTTCTAAGCTAGTGGATGAAGTAGAACTAGATGTAATCCCATTAGATATCTGTGGCATGGTGTTAGGGAGTCTATATCTATATGATAGAAAGGAAATCTTCTTCTATCATGAAAACAAATACCAAATCACAAAAGATGGGGTAGAATATATAGTAAGGGCTCATCAAACTAAAATTAATTCCAGCCTCATAAGTGTAGGACAAATGAAAAGGTTGGTCAATTCCAGTAAGGGTTGCATGCTTATGGTTGTAAGGGGAAAAGATGCAGAAGTAGCTGATGCTTTCCAGGGTTGTGATCAGGAACATAAACAAGAATTATGTGAATTAATTTCTAATTATGATGAAATGTTTCAGGAACTAAAGGGATTACCTCCGAAGAAGGAAATTCAACATGAGATCCATTTGCAGCATGACGCTCCTTTACCAAATATTGGCATGTATAGGATGTCGGCTATTGAGATGGAGGAAATCAAGAAGCAGGTGCAGGAATTACTGGACCAAGGGGTCATCAGGCCGAGCACTTCTCCATGTGGCTCACCGATTGTCTTAGTGCCAAAGAAAGACGACACATGGAGGATGTGTGTGAATTACCGCACACTAAACAAAATCACGGTGAAAAATCGCTACCCTCTTCCACACATTGATGACTTATTAGATCAGTTAAAGAATGTTGTTTATTTCACCAAATTGTATTTGTGTAGTGGTTACCACCAGGTCTGAATTATAGAGCAGGATGTGTGGGAAACCACCTTCAAGACCAAAAAGGGGTTGCTCGAATGGATGGTGATGCCATTCGGACTTTGCAATGCTCTAGCCACTTTCATGAGGGTCATGAATGATCTCTTTAGGCCTTTCATTGATGAATTCATTCTTGTATATTTAGATGTAGTAAAAGTTGGACTGAACATGTGTGTCACATGAAAAAAGTGCTTGATGTATTGAAAAAAGAAAAACTCTATGTAAAGTTGTCAAAGTGTGAGTTCGGAAAAACCTCTTTGGGTTACCTAGGTCATATTGTTGGTCATGGTCAGTTAAAAATTGATCCCTCTAGAGTTGAAGCAATTGTAAACTGGCCTAAGCCTACTAGTGTAACCAAGGTCCACATCTTTTTGGGTGCAGTCTAGTATGGGAGGAGATTTATTGCCAATTTCTCTATTATTGCAGCACCTCTGCACACGTTGACAAGTGTGAAACAGGTCTTCCAATGGGGAGGAAGACAAAAGAATTCCTTCGAAACATTGAAGGAAAATATCAGCACCACGTTAGTCTTAGCCTTACCAGATCTCCAACAACCATTCGAGATCGAAACTGATGCCAACAGTTATGCCATGGGAGTTGTACTGATGCAGCAAAAGAAGCCGATATGTTACCATTCTGAGAAGTTCTCTCAGGCTGTGATAAACTATCCCACTTATGACAAGGAGCGTTATGCCTTGGTGAAGAGTGTGAAAAAGTGGAAACACTACCTGATCGGCAAGGAGACCATCATCCATACAGATCATCAACCCTTGTAGTACCTTCAGTCACAAACCAAGTTGTAGCAATCTCGTCATTTTAGGTGGATGGGCTTTCTTCAATAATTTCATCTGGTAATAAAGTATAAGAAGGGCACTAGCAAAAAAGTGGTTGATATGCTATCTCGCCCTCCTATTTCTTCTTATGTTATTTTGCATAATGCTTCGCTATATTTTGAGAGTTATTCTAAATAATATGCTAACGATGATGACTTTAAGGAGATTTATGCAAAACTATCCCATGGCTCACAAGTGGACAGCTATCACTTGCAGGGGAAACTGTTGTATCACCTTGGCAAATTGTGTATTCCCACAGGGGAACGAGTACATGTAATTCGAGAGGCCCACACCTCTCTTATTTCTGGTCACTTTGGTATCGAAAATACTTTATGTCATGTACAAAGATTTTGTTTTTTGCCTCATATGAAGAACATTGTGACTCGTTATGTAAAGGGTTGTGTGATGTGTTCTGTTTCAAAGCCTTCTAATAGAAAACTTGGGCTCTACACACCACTCCCTATTCCAAGTCGTCCATGGGAAAGTGTGTCAATGGACTTTGTAGGAGGTTTGCCTTTGCCTAGAAAAGGTCACGACTATTTGTATGTCGTTGTTGACCGTTTTAGTAATATGTGTATTTTAATGCCTTGTAAAAAGCATATCACTGTAGAGAAGATTTCTTATCTTTTCTTTCAACATGTTTGGGTCCATTTTGGATTGCCCACATCGATTGTGTCAGATCAGGACTCTCGTTTTCTAGGAGAGTTTTGGACCAGCTTGTGGAAGATGATGGACACCAAGTTGAAAAGAAGCACGACATTTCATCCACAGACTGTGATGAGCCTCATAAATGGGTAATTATATGGGCTCATTTTACCTCCTAACCTAGTCAAATCAACCATTCTCTTAGCTTATTATATGATTTTGATTATATTTATGCTTATAGGGTGAGTTGAGTTAGTTATTATGCCATGTGGTCTAACATGTATTTAATGCAGATTATTGATGGATTTTGAGGTCAAAGTCAAGGATCTAGTGGTCAAACTACAGCAATAAATCGAAGTAGACAGAGGAGAGGAATTATAGGAGGGAATCCCCCTCATTTATTGCTCCTCACTTCGAATTCCCCTTCATTCAGCTCTGAGTACAAGTAGCTGAATCATGCACTAGAAGGAAACCAAGCAAGTGGAAGATGATTGATAGTTATCTCGAGTTTTGGGAGCCAAGCCTCCTTGATTTTAAGGAAGCTATTGGTAGCTTCAAATGTATAAGAAGAGAGGCCTAGGGCCTCACTAGGGTTGACTTTTTTTTTCTTGTGTAAACTCTGCTCAAATTTCGAGCTTACTATTTTATGACAGTTTTATGTAATCTTGCTATTTTTTGATAATGAAGATGGAATCCTTTTTGAGCTAGCAGTGAGTTACCTCAGTGGTTTGAAGCTCTTGGGTTAGGGCCCGATCCAAGCAGCCAAGCTTCTCTTACTTGTATTTGTATGCTTTACTTCAGTTTGTAGATTAGTTTGTTATTAGATGTATTTCTCTTATGGTTAAGAATAGGATTCTTTTGATGAGTTAAGTAGCTTTCTTCCATTTGTGCTTTCTGTAGCGGTTAAGTAGTGATTAGAGAAGATTCAAAAGGCTAGCAATAGTTCCTTGGCCTCTCTTCCTCCCTCTGGGACCATGATTTGAGGCAAAGACTCTCTTGCTACCCCAAAAACAAATATTTTCCTCATTCCTAGGGCTTCTAGTGTTTGCAGCTCTCTAGTAGGTTGATAGTCCAGTTTTTCATTGCTTTAGATCTTCTTTATCATGTTCACTTCCTGATTTTCAATAGTCCTTTTGCATGCTTTCCTTTCTTACAACATTTCCCAACATTTCCTTCTATACATCATAGTTTAGGCCATTTTAATGCAAAACTCTATTTTTCCTAGGATGCACTCATTTCATTGGTTGCTTGATTTTCTTGGTTGACTGTCAGTTTCTATGAAGTAGATCTCTTCCAGCAGTAGGCTAGCTTACCGGAAATCACACCCTCCATCTAATCCATGCCCTATAGGTTTCCCAAACCTCACCTCAATTCTGCCCTAGTTTCCTTCATTTTTCATAGAACTCTTCCTCTCTCCTTGAGAAAACCCAATCATCTTTCTCTCTCCTAGTGATTCATGGTAGACCTTAGGCATCCTAACACCTCATTCCAACATTCATCCACCTTTAACTCCCACTCTCACACTCTCAAAACAGCGAAAATTGCTCTGGGCCTCCTCCTGTAGGCCTCCTATAGTTTCCCTCTTTTCCTCCTATAGTTTTCCTGTGTCCTCCTGTAGTTTTTCCTGTAGGCTTTCTTTTGAAGGCTGAGTGTGGGAAAAGCCTCCAGAAGGCCACCTAAGACCTCCTAGGACCCATCCACACCATCCTACATTCTCCCAAGCTCCAAAATGGCCCTCTAACGCCACCTGTTCGTTGCCACACTCACACACAATAAATTAGATGCATGTTAAATTCACATAAAAAAAAACATAAAAATCCAAAAATATGTCTTTTGCTTATTTACTTCCAGAAATAGCATGGTTAGATGTTGTTTACTTCCTTGAGTAGGTAATGGAATTTCTTTCATGGTTTTCAGAGTGTTTTTGGCAAAAGTAGAATTAGCTTGTTAATTAGGGTTTATTAGGTTTTGCTTTACATTCCAGTCTTTCACCTTTCTGCAGTTAGAATAGCATCTGTAGAGTAATATTTCTTTCCTTTCATCACACATAGAGCTTCTTCTGAAATCAATAGAAGTTGGCTTGAGCTCCTAGTGATCTCATGTCAGTTGATCAAGTGACAACCTGCAGTGAGAACTAGTACTTGTGCATATAGCACCGACGCTTCCAAGTTTGTTACGAACTACCAGGTTGAGAAAAGTAAAGTTGGTCGCCCAGGAGTTGCAGCATTCATGCTACAATACTGGCGCTCACCAATTTTTGGTGCCGTTGCGGGGGAAGCGTCAAATTATTATGTGATTATCGCTTTCTTCTATTTCCTATTGCAACATTCTACTAATAGTTTATTTCGGAAAAAGTAGACTAGTCATTTATTTTCTTTCAATTCTGCATTTCCTTGCTTTCCTTTTCCATTCAGCAAGTTCATTTCAGCTAGTTGCACTTTGTTTTGTTCAATCACAATTTCAGTTTTTGCAGGTATTTTCAGTGTGGGGAAAAAGAAACAAAAACCAACCAAAAATATTTCCTTTCATGCCTCGTAGGAGTAGAGACAACTTAGGAAAAATTTTGCCCAACACCCTGTTGATGCCTCGAAAATCGCTGCAACAACATTGGGGAAACCACCCGGTCCGGACCTTAGTGCAGCTCCTTTTCCGTTTGGGATAGTGGCTCCGACTGGGGGTAATGGGACCAGTTTCCCAGAAAATAGATAAATGGGATGAGTGAATGATTTATAGATAACACTAGCGATAAGCGATAGACTAAAATTAATAACAGAAATATAAATAAATGAAACTATCCCGGGAATCTATTGAGCTCTAAAGCGTAGCTTTTGATGCTCTATGTCTAAAAGACAAGCATATAGATGACTGTATCTTCATGACATAGATATTAAATCATTTAAGATTGATGTGCTTAAATAGTTAAGCATAGCGATTGAAGCGAAATTACCACACTTTATACATTCATATCATTATCATATACATGATTCACAAGTAAAGGCAGATCACTAAACACCCAATAGTGGAATGAATAACATTTGCTGTTATAGCGCATGCATATAATCAATGATAGCAAGAATAATTACATAACAATTAACATAAACAGAATGACTTCAGACACAGATAGAAATACCATATGAACTGCTTGCCACTCCCAGATATCAATCGCTATGTGTAGTCCTTCCCTTAACGCATAAACATTCTTCAATCAACGACAATAGTGCACAATTGTATAAATAAATTCCTTCATTAAAGTAAGAACAACTTGGTCGAGTTTCATAAAAGAATATTGGCTGAAGCACAGTAGTGAAAACTTCAGCCTATTAAGTCTCTTACAAAATTTTACGACCCTTTCTAAAAACATGAAAGGGTCTATAAATACAATACTAATCTAAATATCTACTAAACAGAAATGCTACTTAAACTGATATCAATAACTTTTGTTTCTATTTTGGCGAGCGATCTGGCGAGCTGGAGGGTGATTCATTGAGTCGGCTGCTTTCCTTTGAATCTGAGCTGGTTAATTGCAAGCATTGGCTCAATTTCAGGAGGTTTGTTAAGGCGCGAACTGAGCTGGGAAGCATATGTGGCATCTTGAATATCGGGGATCATACACCCGATGGCATCTGTTAAACACTTCAGGGCGGCTCTCTGTGCATGTGGTTTAACTAGGAAGTGCCAATACGTTTCCAAGTTCAAACTATTAATCCCGGCGATTAATCTTCCTCTTCCTTCTAACTCGGGATAACATGATTGCTCCAATGCATTTGTCGTTGTAATATTCCCTGGTGTGCACTGTGAAATCATATTTTCCAAATAGAGAGTGTTGTTAACTAAATCAACTAAATTGCTAGAAGTTTATCTACACCTTGAAGCTGCTCTCTCCGCTTTCAACACCTGAGTATGCCATTCTGTGAAAAGTATGTCTTTATGTACTTCAAGTATCTTGGGAAAATTAGCCGCTTTTCCCGAATTCGAATCTTGCCATTCAAGATGTGCAGTAAAAGCCTCATCGGCTTGATTCAAGTCATCCCTAGCTTTCTCTACCTGCTCATTTATAGATATAGTTAATTCGCAGAGTGACTCCGCTTGAGCGATCTGTTGACACAAGAGTTTAATTTGCGATATTAGTGCACTGTTTATCAATGACGCTTCTTTCCTAAACTCTGTCACCTGCAAATCTCCTTTTATATTTTCTAGCTGCGATGTTATTTGAGCGATTTGCTCATCCTTGGTTTTCACCATTTTCTCATTCGCTGCTTTCAACTTTTCCAATGCCTCCCTTAATTCGTTTTGTTTCTGGATCGCATTCTGGTCGATCCTTTGTTTCTCTGCCTCCAATTGCCAACTAATTATTCATTTGCTGTTGTGCCAACAACATTTCTTTTGCTTGTGCTGCCTTCTGCTTTTGTGTCGCTAACTGCTCCTCTGCTTGCGCTTCTCTCTGCTTTGTTTCGGCCAATTCTGTCTGTAATGTGGAGATTTCTTGGTCTTTAGTCTTTAATAAAAGACTTACCTCTGATGCTTTGTCGATTGTTGCTGCTGAATAAGCTCCAATGTATTGTGACAATTTAGTTAGATCATCGGAAGGGTCCAGTTTCTCCTTCCATACTACATTACCCGTGACCGTTTGCTCTGGAAAGATAGAAGGTTGATCAAGCCTTCGCCTTTTCCTTGATCGCTTTACCACTGATCTATGCCTCAGGCTGTAGAAAACATCCAATGGAGGAATATCTTCTACTTGTAAAATGATTTGATCGCTGGGATCTTTCGGAATTAGCTCTACTTTCTTAGTACTGGGTGTGCTGCTGGTTCCACTTAGAACCTGAGATGAAGTATCATCTCTCATGTCGCTGGTCTTAGAAGTGCCTGTATCTTTTGAGCCTTTCCCTCCGCTGATGATAGAATCAAACTGCTACCATTCCTGGAGCAATTTGGGGTCTGTAGTAGTGTTTACATTGGCATCAGTGGTGGTCTGTGGCCCTTTTTCTGTTTGAGGGTCCTTCTGTACTTGTTCCTGTTTTTCTTCTACTGCTCTGCCTGTTCCCTTCACTGTTTATCCTCCCGCTCTTTCTTTAGCCGTTCTTCCTGCTCCTTTTTTTGCTTTTCCTCTTGTTCTTTCCTCTATTGTTCCTCCCGCTGCTTATCATGATCTTTTGTTGTAGCAGGAGGTTCCTTTGTCTGTTGCTGACCAGGCTAGCTTGATGATTTTGCTGGGGTTAGCGCTAATAAATCTAGAGGCAGAGTTAGCAACCTCTGCTCTCTAAGTTTATTAAACTCAGTTAACCCTTCATCATTGTATCTCATCTTGGCGAGTTCTTTGGCTTGACCTATTGTTTCACTTGAAGAGAACATGTCATCGAACATATCTTCCTGATGATCAAATGTTGCTAACTTGGCGTGTTCTAATGCGGCATATGCAACTCGCTTTGTGTCAAACGCCCTATTCGGAATTGTAGCCAGAGTTAAAGATTGAATATTCTTTGTGGCTTCTTTCTCTGCATGTTTGAGATCATGCAGAGTAAAGACACCACACCTTAAGGGAAAAGTAGGCCAGCCTATTTTCTTTTCCTTTTTGAGAGTCTGTGTAGTACTCTCAGCCGTAATTTGATATGCAATTTCCCTTGCTAGCAATTTATCTGGAACATATAAAGGGAGAACATGTGGGTTGGCTTGGCTGCCGTAGACTCTGATATAGGTAAAATGCTCTTCTCCAAACCAACTAGCCACTGCTGGTAAATCAAAGGAGGCTTGGTAGGAAATCTTTGAAATGGGTTTATCAAAAATGGAATAATAAATGGGAACCATAAAGCCATTACAGATCTAATACAAGTGGTTTTTATAAGACGACTTCCATAACTTTCGATGGTATATATGAATGGGCGAGGGGTCCTGTGCAGTCCACCTCCAACCAAGAACAGGGAATTCAGAATTGAAACATAATGTGTCTAAGATATATGCGCTATAGTAAAATGGGGGGATTTTCCTTTCAGTGACCACAGTCTTATTTCTAAAGTCACGAACAACTACTGCTAGTTTATCCGAAAGGATAGTAGCCCAGTCCATAATTGTACTGTTTACTGCCGCCCCCATAAGAGGAACCATTTCTATGATAAAAATAGCAGAGTCGTGTAAACCCCATAATCTACACATCATTATACCTGCATAACAATAAGGAGAAGCCAAAGAATCAACCGAGTACTTACCGGAAGATTCGTGTTTGTGCTTGTTCGGATTTTGTCTCCAATCCTTGATAGGTTCGGATTCAATTTCATTTTCGCTTGCAAACTTCTCCAGGAAGGCGCTGTTGTATATCTTCTCTGGCTCAGGAAAATGATACATTTGCCTTAAATCATCCGCCTTGAATGATCCGAAAATCCTCCCATCTCTGGTGCTAAAAGTCTTGTCCATGATTGGGATTTCTTCAATCGCCCATTGCACAACGTCTGTGTATGGGAGAATTTGCTCTCTGGCTGCTATCCTGTGAAGGAAAGAGTCGGCTAAATCATTGAGAGTGCAATCAGACTTCCTTAGTGAATCCGCGGTAGCTTCTGTTACCGTCTTCTTTGGTTTCTCGGCTTCAATTAAGTCGTAAGTGCCTTGTCAAGTCACTCTGGTAAGGCCTGTGCATGTAGTATCAGATATTAGGCCTTTCTTCTTATTTGCAGCAGCTTGCCCTGCGACAGGTGGATTGGAAGCACCTGCAGTCTTCTTAGATTTCTTACCCATCATGCTCGAACTCCTGTCTATGAACGAATTCTGCACAGAGAGGCAATTGTGCGTAATAGAGAGAGATAAAAATGAAAACTTGCAAGTGATCACATATGAATAGGTGCGCAGTAATATATTCAGCTTTTAAAACGGGCGCAGAGACAATCCATAGAAAGATTTTAGGACATGATTCCATTAATTAGCCGTATAAAACCTGCCACCCTATAAATGCCCATTATATCGTTATTCGGGTGAATAATCTCCTTAAGCATGCAATGGACGTATTGGCGGCTGAGCGAAAGTGATTATGTCTTAAATATAAATAAATTGAGCTTTCCAATCACTTTAACGGCTTTTTATTGAAAACTGTGCCTTATCTCATCGCATCGGGGGTATGATAAGTCCGCCTTAACTATATGTATCAGGTACCGCCGATCGCCGAATGCGATATCGCATCGGCGAAAAGGTTTATGTGCATTGAGACTTAAGCGAAGGTAACCCACCGATCGCCGAACGCAGATTGCGCATCGCATCGGGGAAAATGGAAATGGGGCGCTTTTGGTCATGCATTGGATATCGCCGATCGCCGAATGCGATATCGCATCAGTGAAAAGCTTTGTGCCATTTTATATGTCTCTTATGTCATTGCGATATGCGATCGCTTTATCGCAATGACCAAGATTCGCTTTATTTCTTTAAATGGGTATTGTTTAAAAAGGGTTCTATAAAGCGTTCATTTGATTATCGGACTTTTTGAAAAATAAAAGTATTGATATCAACTTTATTTTAGAGGGACCCATTCCATAGTTTAATGTTTTATGAATAAAAATGATATGAAATGGGGGGTTGTTTGTAGAGCACAACAATTGGCGATTCACTGGAAGAACCAGTTATCTCTGGAAAAAATCAAAAATACTTAAACTTTTTGAAATAGATTTTCAACTACAAGGGAAAATTCTGATATAACTAGATATTTATGCATTCTGAATATCATGAAAGTAATTTTGCTAACTTCCTCCCTTTGCTAACTTGAAATAAGTACATTTTAAGTCTCAAATAGGCCTTTATTGGTTTATAATGATAAAAATAGAAAATCTTTCCAAATCAGCTTGTGTAGTAAACTCGTCTGTCATAGGTAGAGCCTCTGCTGCCAGCAAACGTTTATAGTTTCGACAAGGATACCTTTTAACCATGTAATTGTTCATTGTCCCATTCAATTAGGAGTGTGATTTTCAGAGTGAATTCAAAACATCCTTTCATATTTTTTTCATCTTTCTCTTTTCTGTCATTGACAGGATAAAAAAGCCATTGCCCTGGTTTGGTGGCCAGTTGTTGACAATGCCACTCACTGGTAGTAGTCTAATTGAACAAGCTAGCTCGTGATGAGACTCCTTGTCTTGAAATTTCAAGCCATTACCCTGTTTTGGTATGCAGTATTGGTAATGTCAGTTAAGCTATTTCCCTATGAACATGATAAGCAGGCTTGTAATAAGACCTCTTATCATTAATATCTTATATTTTAGAATTACACTCTGAAAAATCATAAACTTTAATGAATGGGGTGAACAATTTTTTCCTTAAGAATCAATGGATGACAGGTTAAGAGTTAAAGATGCTGAAATTGAATTGACTTCTATCTTTGATATTGATAACCTTTTGAGACCAATTTGAAAACAGAAAATGACTTACATTACTTTTATGCTTTAGGAGGAGTTCACCAAACTTAAATTGTGGTTTCAGAATACAA
>APFE030664056.1:0-10756 GCA_000404065.3 Pinus taeda
GTCTTCTTTGAGCTAGCTTTCATCCATCATTGATAAAGCTTCTTCTGTGAGCCATAGAAGTTGGCTTGAGCCCTAGCGGACTTGTTCCAGCTGATCAAGTGACAGCTGCGACAAGAGCTAGTACTTGTGCATATAGCACCGTCGCTTCCAAGTTTGTACGAACAACCGGGTTGATAAAATGAGAGACAGGAAGCCCCAGGAGTTGTAGCATTATTGCTACAATACTGGAGCTCACCAGTGTGTTTCTCGTGCATGTCCTTCTCTTTTAACTATCTTGTTTTCTTAATGTTTGTGACTAGTTTAAATGATTCTTAGGTTAATCCACACCATTCCTTTCTTTAGTCACAGATTCAGAGGCTTCCCTTCTTCCATATAATAGTGCATAATCTTAAATACTTTCTGCCATCCTTAACTGTGCATTACACAATATCTTCTAGTAGAGGCCCCTCCTTTCCAACTAAAACTATTCATTGCATAGTCATTGATCTCTTGAACTATGCATTGCGAAATCATAAGAAACAATGAGGCCTCCTTGCTAGCTACAACTGTACAATGTAAAGTTTGGGCCTATCTCCAAAAGAAACTATGCATTGCACTGATCTAGTGCACATTCCATATCCCTTGCAAACAAGAATTGCACAATCTACCTTCAGAAGCTGCACAATGCACATTTCCAATGCTCGGTCTTCCCCTCCAATGCCCAACATTACACAATCCCTGTTCCTAGTGCTATCTTCTACTTTTAATTTTATTGTTTAGCTTATCTCTTGCCTAACTAAATTGATATCTCCATGAGTGCATCTTTTTTGAAAGGTACTACACATCTATAACACATTAGTCTTTCATCATCAAACAACAACAAGCCTCCAATGAAAGGATCATCATAGGAGGTCACAAAGAGAAATACTAAAGAGGCCATTTACAATACCTTGATAGAAGTTCCTATCTTGCGAAATACCAAATGCTTCATTGAAAATGATTCTACTATCACATGGATAGCTATCAAAGATGTATTCACTTCAACAGAGTTTGCAAAAGATCTACAAGATAGAGAAATATATGAAAATATTAAGTGATCAGGTTCCACAAAGCTGCCTACAGTTGTCCTATGCTACCATGTGCCAATGTTATCAAGTTGATATTATAGGGCCTAGATGTAACACCCTCCTCCCACATCTACCCAAGTAACTGACCAACCGGGGTAAATATGTGATGAGAGGCTACTATGATTGGTTTCAACCTCCTAGATAACCTTAAGGAAGTTTAATCGATGGAAACACATCATACATACCTTCCACATTAGGAACAAGACTCCTAAGAACCATCCCAACATTTTTGGTACCAAGTCCTTAGGTCACACTGAGGTTTTAGAACAGTTGACCCTCAGACACTCCCATGATATGAACCTAACAGTGTCCAGGAGGCTCTGATGCTCTCATGACAAGGAATGCCAATGTCCAGGGACTATTTTTCCTAATGTTGTGCCAACTTCCCCAGGATTTGAGCCACTTTTTCAGGCCTAGAGCGAGGTCGCTGCCCAAAATTGAATGAGACCTTTGGAACATAAAGATAATAGGGAAACAATGATGCAAATGAGGATACTATAATAAGCCCTTAATTGGACCCCTATTAGCCATGACAGGAATTTCGTCAAACATATCATAGTTATGTAATCTACAAGGGTAAAAAACATATTTAAGCATAGCAATCTCATAGTTATTTGATAATCATTAAGAAGAATTGTTTCCTTATATCATTAGTTTCATTATCATCAATTAGGTCATAGATACATTGTTCATTCATTTACAAGTAAAAACATGATGAGAGCCATACATTACCAATGTCATAAAACATATACATAACCAACATAATAGTAATAGAAATACCAAGGAAATCATAGCCATATGATCTACATATAAACCAATATAACACTCATAGAAATACAAGGAGAAATAACCTCATATTGATGATGCAAAATCCAAACGTGAGATGGGACCACCACATTCCATCCAACAATAAAATGGCTAAACCAAATGTCTCTTCAACTACTCACCCCATGTCATATTCTAAGCATGAATATGGGACTCATAACCAACCAAAAAGAATGAAACAAGCATGGATGCTACCAGAGTTCTATGCATACACCATGAGAAATTTTAGTGTCTCCTTTTCTCTCAGGATTTATTGTAATCCACAGTCCGACCCAAGGATCACTAGGCCCTACACTGAGACCCACTCTCTAGGCTTTACTGTACATTGCAGCCCGAGACTACTAGGCCCAATAGAGAGAAATCCACCTCTTGGATTTACCGTATATCCGGTCATTCACCGACGAGGGTTCCTAGGCCCACTGAGGCACAAAATCCTGGCTTTACTGCAACCCACAGTTTGGCTTAGGGGTTACTAGGCCAATGTCTTTACCGTAATCCACAGTTCGGTTCAGTGGCCCATGTGTTTGTCATTTCAAAGATCCACCTCACTCAACATCAAATCCATCTAGCAATCCAACTCAACCGAAGTATGAGAACCCATCTCATCAAAGTTATCCTGAAATGGAAAGGCTAGGCTGAAAACACTGTCACACCTGGCAGAACCCATGCCATGAAAAAAAAGAGCCACATGCAATACCATGCATGCCAAATCTATCAAGGAAATCGTAAATGAAAATCAATACCTACAAAGCATCCTGCTGTAGCTGCTTGATCATGCTCTTCCTTGTGCACTCCTTCCTTCTTCTTGCCTTCTTTTACCTTTCTTTCTCCAATGCCAAGTGCTCCAATAAAACTCTAAGTGTCCAAGAGTGAGAGAGAGAGAGAGAGAGAATAATGAGAGTGCTTCAAAACTAAACTGACAAAAGGTTACAAACTGATACTTAGAAGCATTTTTATCAATTAGGCCTCTATTTTCTTCATTTTCCATTATTTTCCCAAAATTCCTCCTCACATGCAACTTGTGACCTTTCACATCCATTTTCTCCTAATTTCCGTTATTTTCACAAATAAATGTGCCAAATTGTCATTTTTACTTTCCAAAGCCTTTTCCATTGCCTTTCCAATTTCCTTAGCCATTAAAAAATAAAATGAACACCCACACTAGGATGTCTTGCCCAACATTTAGCTTGGAATAAGTGTCCCATCAACTATAGTTATTATTTTTCCTTTATTAACTTTTATTACAGAGAATATTCACCAGGGGCGTTACAGAACCCTCCCCTTTGGGGGACACGATCCTTTTTGTTCAACCACACATATACCTTAGCAAAACCCCTAGAAAGGAAACATACTACTCATGGAGCTTTATAACATAGCTTGATGCAATATTTACAATGATCGCCTGGTTGAAAGAAAACCAACATGAAAACATAAAATCATGACAACCATAATGATGTGACACCCATACCTCTTATTGGATATTCATAAAATAGCTCATGGTGGTATTTACATACATATACGTATGTACATATATCAAAACATCACACCAAAACATATGTCAAAACATATACCAAAAATCATACCAAAACTTCTTTGCCTAAATGGAAAACAATGAAGGATACATAGCCGACATTTGATCCACCATCTCCCATGTTGCTTCATCGGGCCCAAAGTGCTTCCATTGTACTTTAGCCTACTCAATTGCTCAGTTCCGAAGCATGAGCACCTTTTTCTCCAATATACAATGAGGCTCCAGCTGGAATTCTCCATCTGGCTACATCGGAAATACAAACTAGTCAAACACATGATCAATATATTTAACATAATTCTTAGGTAACGATATATGAAATAAATCATGGAATTTCACTATGGACGATAGTGCAAGTCAATAGGCTACTGGTTAGATCCTCTTAATAATCTTGAAAGGTCTACAAAATTGTGGTGCCATCTTGGCACATGATCCAATCCACAAGGAGCTCTTCTTCAGTTTGATGCACAAGTACACCTATTCCCCAACCTGGAATTCCTTGAACAACCTATTCTGATCTGCATAGCTCTTCTACATATCTTGTGTTGCTTTCAAATTATTCTTGATTACCTGCATTTCCTGTTCCATTTTAGCCAACATTTCTGGTCCAATCAACTCCCTGTTAACTAGACCACTCCAACTGATGGGAGTATTTCAACTACGCCCTTAAATGCCTCAAACAGACTCATCCTCAAAGATTCCTAATACCGATTATTGTAAGCGAACTCTACCAATGGAATATATTCTCCCCACTTTCGCTTCTAATGCATCACGTACATCCTTAATATGTCCTCCAATATTTGGTTGACCCTCTATGTCTATCCATATTTCTACGAATGATAAGTTGTATTGAAGGCCAAATTTGTGCCCAAACCTACTAACAACTCCTTCCAAAACTTGGAAGTGAACTTTTCATCCCTGTATTACACAATCTTCTTTGGAACTCCATGCAATCTTACCATATCTCACATGAATACCTATGCTACATCATTAGCTGAGAATGTAGACTTCACTGGAATGTAGTGTGCAACCTTTTTCAATTTGTCCACAACAACCATGATGGAATCATGTTGTCTCACTATCCTCAACAATCATGTGATAAAGTCCATGGAAATGACCTCCCATTTCCACTATGGAATCGTAATCGATTGTAGTAGTCCACCTGGATGCTTACACTTTTCCTTAACCATCTGACATTCCAAACACCAAGCTACAAACTTTGTCATATCCTTCTTTATATTTGACCAATAATAGAACCTCCTCATTGCATTCAATGTCTTCTGATAGCCTAGGTGACCCAAATATGGTTTGGCATGAAACTAACTTAAGATCACCTTCTTGAGTTCAATGTTGTCTAACATGTATATCCTGTCTCTAAATCTAACCAATCTATCTGTCGTGAGATGGTACTCCAAATCCTATACATTGGCACCTGTACCTATACCTATACTTTGGTGTAACTTGTGCACAATATCCATATATTTGTCATCATGCTCACATGCCTGCAAGATCATATCCTGTAAATATGTCCCATATGAGCTCATAGCTGTCATGTGATTTACCTGTACCCACCTACTAAGAGAATATGTGACCCTATTCTCCTTTCCTTTGATGTACTTGATCTTGAAGTCAAAATCATTAATTTTAGCCAACCATCTAGCTTGCTTGATGTTGAGATTTGGTTGGTCAAATAAGTACCTCAACCCAATGTGATCACTCATCAATACAAACCTCCCGCCAAGAAGATAGTGCCTCCACATCTTCAATGCATGTATGATCGCTTCTAACTCAAGATCATGTGTTGGGTAGTTCTGCTCATGCTTGTTTAGCTTTCGTGACTCATAGCATACCACCTATCCATCTTGCATAAGGACCCCACCAATTTCTCTTTTGCAAGCATCTTTGCATACTACAAACTCATTTTTTGAATATGCAATCTTTAACAATGGAGCATGTGCCAACAATTGCTTAAGTTGCTCAAGACTGGCCTTACACTCCTCTGTCCAGTCAAATTTCTTACCTTTCCTCTACAATGATGTAATAGGGTAAGAAATCTATGATAATTTCCCGATGAATATTCGGTAATTAATTGCCAACCCCATGAAGGATCTCACCTCATCTACATTTCTAGGGGCTACCCACCTCATGATGGCCCTTATCTTTTCTGGATCTACTAGAATTCCCTCCTTGGAGACAACATGTCCCAAGTAATGTACGTCAGTCTGGAAGAAACTATGTTTGTTGAGCTTAGCATACAATTGATGCTCTCTCAATAATCTCAACATGACTGCCAAATGATCGACATGCTCTTCCTTTTTTTAGAATATGCCAATATGTCATCAATGAACAAAATACACAACTTTTTCGAATAAGGATGCAACACACTATTCATCAAACACATAAATTTAGTTGTGGACTTAGTCAAACCAAATGGAACTAAAACAAACTCATAATGCCCATATCTAGTTCTAAATGTGGTCTTATGGATGTCCTCTTCCTTGATGCATACCTGCCAGTATCTTGACCTCAAGTTGATCTTAAAGAATAATGTTGCTCCCTTCAATTGATCAAACAAATCATCAATCCTTGGTAATGGATACCTATTGTTGATGGTCACTTTGTTTAATTACCTTTAATCAATGCACAATCTGAGAGTACCATCCTTCTTCTTCACAAACAACACTGGTGTTCCCCCTGGTGATATACTTGGTTTAATATATCCTTTGTCAAGCATCTCTTTCAGCTACAACTTTAATGCTACCAACTAATGTTTACTCATCATGTCAAGTGATTTTGATGTTGGAGTTGCCCCGGGTACCAACTCAATAGAAAGATTACTTCCCTGTGGGGTGGAAAGTCTGATATATCCTCAGGAAATAGATCTTGAAATTGTTGTAAAATTGGGTACCTGCTCAAAAAATCTGCATCTTCTACTTCCTTATCCTTGTCACTGGAGATATGAATGATAAATATCACACACTCTTTCCTATGAATGTGGTTGGCCTACATAACTGTGACCATCCTAACTGATGTGGCTTTCTTCTTCCCCTGTAAAACTCTTGGTTCCCCATTTTCATCCAAGCACTCAATAACTTTGTCCTAACAATCCACCTTGGTCTTTTGAAGGTATAGCCAGTCCATACCCATTAGCATATTGTATGACCCCAATGGAAATATGTTCAAGCACACTACTGTAGGGATGCTGCTCAACTCAAATGCACAAGCTCTTACCCAATGGTGAACTCTTTTCTTTGTTTGTGTCCAGTTGCACTAACCAAGATTCTGCATGCAGCTCCTTACTCAAACCACACTTATCCACCAAGTTAGGACTAACATAGCTATAATTAGATATAAGGTAAATCAAAATAGAAATAACTTGATCACAAAGCTTACTGTCCATCTCAATGATAGATGCATGGTGCTTTGCATGTCTATTGTCCATAGATGCATAAATACAAGGAATTCTCTACCCAACATCCCCAATAGTTTGTGCTTCATGTGCATTGTATATATTAGGCATACCACCCTAATTATGCTAATAATATTTCCTAAGGTGTTCCTCACCGCATGTCCAACACTCCAGTTATCCCGTACCTTTACCTCTCTATTTTTGTTGTGATTCGTGTCCTTGACTAGCTACATTAAAATTCTTTTGAGGTGCCACATTTTCTTTCTCCTCTACATTTTGAGGCCTTGCTCTCTTAGGTTGCCATTTACCTTTACTTTTTTCCTTATCCTTCCCTTTCCATCCATGATGAAATTCATTCTTACACTTTGATTGTTCATAGAAATGCTTCAATTTCCCAATGACTTCCTCAAGTGACCAAGGATCATCGTACTCAATCCAATCTCTAAATGCTAATGGAAAACCATTGATAAATCATTGAAATTTAGCCTTCTCATCTTTAAGATACTGTAAATACCTCAGTAGCTCCAAAAAATTTGTTGTGTACTCTTCATCTATCATTGACCCCATCTTTGGCTCATAAAATTATTTTGCCTTACTGTTGTAGTACCTTTCTGACAAGTATTTCTTCCTAAAAAGCTTCTTGAACTCATGCCAATTCAAGTCCTTTGTCATGATGTCTCTGACCCACTTCACGTCATCCCACCAAATGTATTCTTTACCTTTCAGGCTGAAGATAGCTATTATTGCCTTCATGTTATCTATGTACTCATGCAACTCAAATAGTTTGTTCATCCCTAGTATCCAAGCCTCTGCATATTCTGGATTCTTCACATCTCCATCAAAAGTAGGTTGCTTTGATTTCTTAAATTAATATGGCAAGTATCCCCTATAACTCCTCCTGTACAGATGATAATGGTAACGATCATGATGTCTATCCAAACCATAACTAGAATAGTACATGTACTCATCACCCCTCTTATCTGGAGTGTCCAAAAGCCTTCCATCTCTCACCATGTCATCTCTATCCTACCTATTTCTACTAGGAGACCTACTTCCATATGCAACACTAATCATTTCCTCCTACTAATGACTGACATGAAGTGGCCCTTTCCATTGCAATTCTGACAAACTCTAAATAAGTATTGCATTAACCTCCGCTTGTTTCTCTTATGCCTATATGATCCTATCATTGTCTACCTTACAAAACCTTATTTATTCCTTCAAGCTTCCTAATGTTTCTGCTAAATCATAAGAGTTCCCACCATGCTACTCATATGATTCATAGGGAGAGTCTTTGTAGTCTACCATCTTTCTATTCATTTTTTTATCATGCCCCTGCAAGGCATAATATGTCATCTAAACCGAATCATAATAAACCGACGCACTTTAGTATAATTTGGGGAGGATACCTCATCTCTAAGATCATCCAGATCAACATGATACAAGTATAAACATAATCATAACATCATAGAAGCATATAACAACTAAGTGTGCCAACACATAACATCATTCTAGCAAGAGTCCAGTCATCAATGCATGACCATATCACTACACATACTATGACCTTATGCATGAAAACATCAACCATACCAATGTACATGGAAAATATACAATAATAAACATAGATGATACCATTATACACACAGAAAACACACCAACATAAAAATTGACAACACATTAGCATAAACATATATAATCAAGCTTAGGAAGACAATACTCTAACGGCAGGTAGCAACATGTAACCAAGCATACAAGAATGATACATGTAAGAAACATATAACAACATGTGACCAATCATACACTCATGATGACACACTTCCCATCAACAACATCCTCTTTCACATGGCGACATCGCTACAACCCTAATTAACACCATGCATGTGCAATAGGCACATAGACCACAAGGATGAAAACACATGTGAAAGACATGAATGCATGACCAACACGTTGCCCATCCAATCCAAGGGGTGAATCATTCTCTGATACCACTCTATAACACCCTCCTCTCACATATACCCAAGTAACCAACCAACCAGGGTAAACATGTGATGACAGGCTACTATGATTGAATTCAACCTCCTAGGTTACCTTAAGGAAGTGTGATCAATAGAAACACATCATACAAACCTTCCACATCAGCTACAAGAATCCGAAGAACCATCCCAACATTTATGGTAACCAACCCCTAGGTCCCACTAAGGTTTTCGACGACTTGACCTCCAGACACTCCTATGATATGGACCTGACAGCATCTAGGAGGCTCTGGACGCTCTCACAACAAGGCATGCTAGCATCCAAGGACTATTTTTATCAGTGCTTTGCTAGCGTCCCCAGTATTTGAGCCACTGTTTAGGCACATAGCCCAGCTCACTGCCCAAAATATAATGACACCTTCAGAATAGAAAGATAACAAGGAAAATATGATGCAAACTTGAACAAGCCCTTAACTAGATCCCTACTAGCCATGACAGGAATTTCATCAAACATATCACAATTATGTAATCTACATGCGTAAACAACACATTTAAGCATAGAGGCCTCATACTTATCTATGAATCACTAAGAAGCAGTGTTCCCTTATATCATTTGTTGAATTATCATCTATTAGGTCATAGATACATTGTTCATTAATTTACAAGTAAAACCATGATGATATCCATACATAGTCACTGTCATAAAACATATACATAACCTTCATATAGCAACAAAAATACCAGGGAAATCACAGCCATATGATCCACATATAAACCGATATAATACTCATAGAAATACAAGGAGAAATAACCTCATATTGATGATGAAAAATCCAAACTTGGGATGGGACTACAATGTTCCTCCCAACTGTAGAATGGCTGAGCCAAATCTCTCTTCAGCCATTAACCCCCGTTCCATATTCCAAGCATGGATGTAGGACTCATAACCAACCAAAAATAACTAAACAAGCATGGATTCTATAGGATTTCTCCACCTACACCATGAATAATTTTAGTACCTCTTAGTCTCTCAGGATTTAACGTAATCCACAGTCCGATCCAGGGATCACTAGGTCCGACACCAAGACCCACTCTCTAGGGTTTACCATACATCCCATCCCAAGACTACTATGCCCAATGGAAAGCAATTCACCTCCTGGATTTACCATATATCATGCTATTCACTGACAAGGATTACTAGGCCCACTAAGGCACACAATCCTGGCTTTACCACAACCCATAGTCTGGCTCAGGGGTTACTATGCCAATGGATTTATTGTGATCCACATTCTGGATCAGGGACCACTAGGCCATGTGTTTTTCATTTCATAGATCCACCTCAGTCAGCTTAAAATCTATCTAGAAATCCATCTCAACCGAAGTATGAGAACCCATCTTATCATGGCTATCCGAAAATGGAAAATCTAGTCTGAAAACACTATCACACCTGGTAGAATCCATGCCATGACAAAAAAGAACCACATGCAATACCATGCATGCAAAACCTAGCAAGGAAATTACACATGTAAGTCAATACTTGAAAAGAATCCTATTGTAGCTACTTGATCCTACTCTTCCTTGCTTCGTCCTTCCTTCTTCTTGCCTTCTTTTGCCTTTCTTATTCCAATGCCAAGTGCTCCAAGAAAACTCTAAGTGTCCAAGAGTGTGTTATGCTCTTAACCTGCAAATGATACCCAATTATAGAATATGTGAAGAAAAGATACCCAGAACATAGAATATGCGAAGAAAAGATACCTAGAACACAAAATAGCAATGAATTTATTATTCAGAGAGTAATGTTCACTTGCCTCTTCGAGGGGGCAACCTCCAATAGAGAAGAGCTCGATTACAAAATAAGACATGATACTCCTCGTAGGGAGTTTCTATCCTTTATATATGACTCATACATGCAATA
>APFE030664068.1:0-12067 GCA_000404065.3 Pinus taeda
ATGAAGGATAACTATGCATAAAATGAGTTGAATTTGGCCTGTAGCTAAGAAATTTTTTCACTAGTATAAGGTTGAACAACTTTACCTAGCACTCATAATTGTGCACACATACGATACATAATTGTTAATCAAAATTTGAAAACAATATTTGAAATCAAATTTAAATTAGATAAATATATAGTAAGATATTTTATATTAGTATTTATTAGTTTTATACTAATATTTTATGGATAACTTCTATTAATGTGTTTCAAATTAATACATTGAATACTTATCTTCGACAAGTGAAGCTTTTAACTCAATTGAACTCTTACATGTTAGCGTGAATGTTTTATCGTGGCAATCATAATGTTGCAGAAAAAATTGTTAATGGAAAATTGAAAATAATAATTTGGCAGCCATGTAATGAAAATTTGGGAACGCACTATTCATCCCAACAAATAGTAGAGTGTCATCTTGGCTTGCCTCACTCCAATTAAAAATTAACGCATAGATTTCAAATTACATGAATGATTCAGGTAATACCCATGTGGTCTTGGGAAGATGCATTAACCTCGAGTATTTGGGTTTATCACACAATCTTATCCTTGTTTGACTCCTACTCTTAGACACTGACTCTGAGCTTTCAAGACATAAACATCTAGATCTCTCCACAAATAACTTAAGAGTTTGGTCCCTGCCACATTCACCCAACTACCATAGTTGCAAGTATTAAAAATTTTCTCCATTTTTCTAATTCTAAAATTCCATCCTTTTTAGGGAATCTTCTGAACCTTTTACAATTTAACTTAACCAACAATTTTCTAACCAGAGTCATGCCTTTTGAGCTAGGAAATTTGAAGAACCTATACCATCTATGACTAGTGGGTTGCAACCTCATCGTAAAAATTTCTTGGATGTTGTTGTGTCAGTTAATGATTCTGCTTCCTACAATCAGTTCTATCATTTAATAGATTCTAATGAAATATGTATCAAAATATGTTTACTCCAAATGTATAGGGCCACACTATAAAATAAACCCTTACCATTTTTATGATACTTGGGATATCGATATATGTCTCCATTACCTCCTCATCATGATAAGAATAACATTTATTCTATTATCTCTTTCTTGGTTTATTCTCTTTTGAATCAGGTAATTTCTATCTTTGGCTATTGTTGTGAGTTGATTTCTTCCACTACTCTATTTCTCTTCTCAAGTAAGACAAAAATACTTTCCCCAATCGAAATTTGAGAAAAACATTTAAAAAATGAATGCTAAACAAATAATATAAAAAAAATCCTCAACACGGGTACGTCAGTGAATCTGACAAATCTTTCTGTATACATTGAAAGTGTTATTGGAACTTAGACATCCTATTTTAGAAGATAATTCTAATTTCTACTAAGAAAGAGGACAAAACTAATGATAGTCACAATTAATTTTGTGAAACAATAAGCATAATAGCTTAAATGGGCTTGGCACACCAACATTAAGGCCCCAAGTGATCTAAAAACTAGCATTTGCACCAAATGTTGAAAAGGAAACGACGTAAAGCATAAATTGAGGAGGCACAAATTGAGGAACAATCAGGATATGGGAATGGGCAAATCTAAATGAAATGTAGAGATGTAGTAGAAATGAAATTGATTTAGGGTGCCTCATAGTATTTTTTATTAATTATTGAATTAATATTGCATATAAATCGTTGTTCATGACTATGAAGCTACCAAGTTGCTCAAATGGGAAAGCTATAGCCAAAGGAGAGGAGAAGTAGGAAGAACACTATAAATTGTGAGTGTGAGTTAATTTGAATTTACTTTAAAATCATAGTAATTTAGTTTTAATTTGAATTTATTTATTTCTAAAGTCACTTTTATTCAAACAATTAATTAATGGTTGTGTAAGACTGAAAGTATGCTTTAAAATCATAGTAAACAATCTAAAAAGATAAAGATGATTATTAGAACTAAATCATAATTTTAATTTGTTTTATTATTTAATTAATAAAAATAATTAGTCTCTCTCCAATAAGATGAAGATGATTATTAGAACTAAATCATAATTTTAATTTTTTAATTATTTAATTAATAAAAATAATTAGTCTCTCTTGTATCATACCCGTGGTTGGGAATCTTCTGCATCTCATAACTTATCCCAAAAAAATTCTACTCATAATAAGAATTTATTTATTTGTGAAGTCAAATTTATTCATAAAATTTTAATGGTTGCTTAACACTGAAAATATGCTTTAAAATCATAATAATTTTAATTTTTTTTATTATTTAATTAATAAAAATAATTAGTCGCTCTTGTATCATACCCGTGGTTGGGAATATTTTGCATCTCATAACTTATCCCAAAAAAATTCTACTCATAATTTGAATTTATTTATTTGTGAAGTGAAATTTATTCATAAAATTTTAATGGTTGCTTAACATTGAAAGTATGCTTTAAAATCATAATAAATGAGTTTTAATTTGAATTTGTTTATTTCTAAATCACATATATTCATAAAAAATTAATAGTTGTAACACTGAAAGTATGTTTTAAAATCATTGTAAATAATCTAGTAAAATAAAGGTGATTTAATTTACTTTTTATTATTATTTAGTTAATTAAAATAATTAGTCTCTTATTTGGAATTCTATTTTTCTCCTCCTTATTCAGGTAAGAGATTTTATATTGCACATAATTCTGAGCCTTTCTAATTAAGACACAAGATAGGTATTTTCCTTGGAGTTTATTCAACTCAAGGGTCCAGGGATATTTGTTAAGGTTGACTCTTCTTTTTCATCTTGGTAAACTGAACTCTTTATTTTTGACAATTTCTATACCCAAACCCATAATTATATTATGTTTTATTAATGAAAATACAAAAACACAGTGTGCGTAAGGGTGAAAATGCATATCAAATGCACGATTCTTCCATGCGGTTGAAGGATTTCTAGAAAATTGACGATTGCTTTGAAAAGTTTTTGTTTTATTTTTGACTAGGGTTTCGATGGCTTGTTGGGTTTACAATTTATAAGGCTATGCCATGTTGTGTTTCACTCTCTCTCTTCTTTTGTAGGTGGATCAAACTTCTCATAAGAATTATGTCTGTGGATCAAACTTCTCAAGTTAATTACATCTGCAAATTTCCTGGGACACGTGCTAGCCGCTGTCCAGAACCCCTTTTTGAAATCTTCAGCCCTCATCAATGACACATGCTCTGATATGTTTGTTGAGGGTTCTTGTGGAAGAGTATTGAAATTACTTACGGTTATATGGAGCTTTTGGTAGATCTGACGAGAAGACAAGGGTTTCTGGTATTTTTGGTTTCTTCATAAAGGGTGTCGTTGGGTTTCAATTTGCAAGATTATTTTCCCTGGAAAAATGTTGGTAGCACGGATCTGTAGTTGTTCTCCATACTACTTAATTATGAAGATGATTTTCATTTGAAATACTCTTTGGTGAATTTGAATTTTCAGTGTTAGATTTTGTTGGTGATAAATCTAACAACACTGATGGTTACAGGTGTTTGATTTGTCATTTCTGAAATCTAAATCATCTTTGCCAAAATCTGAGGAACGAGGTTTTTTTCAAGGTCCTTCTACCACGAATCCTTCATAAGAGAATGAATTATATAGAGCAATAATATTTGAAATCGATTCCTGATTCCGTGAGCTGAAATTGTTTGAAGCAGATTGTCCATTGAAACTCCCATCTCCATCTTTGTCTATTGAATATATCCAACTCTTGTTTCTCAATAAGTCTGAGCATTATGTTGACCTCCGAGCTCACTATTTTAATATCACAAGTGGCTACTTAAGTGTACATTTCCCCTCAGAAAATAGAAAGTAAGCAATGTACAATTTTGTGTTGTCATGCCTCAGTAGCAAACTTAGAAGCACCATTACTTGAGAAGACCGAGCTTTTGTTTGGGTATCTGTGATATTTATCTTCAAAGTAGGAGGCTCTACCAGTTTCTTCTCTTCAAGTTGTGATCCTAGGTCTGAAGCTTCACCAATAGCACTAATAGCTAAAGACCTTGACACAGGACAGAAACCTTGTGTGATAGATCCTTGACGATTTGTTGATGTTGTAAGAGTAACACTGATTGCATGACATTGACTTATGTGTGACTGTAACAATGATAGCAATGAGCATCCTATTGATTGGTTGTATATTGCATATTCATCACCCTCATTTCTATCTAATTATATCTTTGTAAGTGTGGCTATTTGCACACACAGTTCATTTCTATGATTGTGAAAGATGGATTATTGGAAACAGTGAGCCAAAGCAATAAGTCATCTCTGAAGAGATTTCTCACCTTTGGACTGTTGAAGACTGATATGTTTGCTGAGGATTCTTGAGGAATAGTATTGAAATTACTTACGATTATATGAATCTTTTGGTAGATCTGACGAGAAGCCAAGGGTTTCTGGTATTTTTGGTTTCTTCATAAAGGGTGTCGTTGGGTTTCATTTTGCAAGGTTATTTTCCCTGGAAAAATGCTGGTAGCACGGATCTGTAGTTGTTCTCCATATTACTCAATTATCACAATGATTTTCCTCTGAAATACTCTTTGGTGAATTTGAATTTTCGGTGTAAGATTTTGCCTAACATCATCCTATTTGGAAAGAGTGAAAAATTTTCTGATTTTGGATGCCCTTTTAGGTCCCTGCATCCTTGGTTTTTCAATGTCCGTCAGACCCAGAAGATCATTTTCTCCTACAAACAGAAGGTCCACAAATTCATGCAAGTAATATAGGGGATCAAGAATTGCAACATATCCCCATCAATGAAATAAACAGATTCAGTAGTTACCCTTCTTAACAATGACCAGGTTCAAGACAGAAAGATTAGGGCTAACAATGCATCCCCTAACAGACTTTTGTCTCCTCTCACCATTACGCCTTCCATACTCACTAAAGCAGGGGGTGCCCGGAGAAAGATAATAAATATTGATCCGAATAATCTACTAAATTGCTGGTATGAAACTATATGATAACATATCATACAAGAACAAAATTCTGAAGCTTAATATTTTACCTCTGTGCAATACCAGGCGTACACGACCTGGAGTAAGAACTCCTTGTTTCATGGGAAAACCCTGCTTATCACAACCTCCCATAATTTTGAAGACATATCCCTTGAACTCCTGGAAGGTGACGGCACAACATATTACAACTAGTTACAAACCTTCCCAAACATGAGACAATTACATAAGGATAAAGATATATTAATCACAATAATAACAAAACGATAATTCAACTCATACCTCTCCAAGGGAATCACCATTAACCTCATGTGCAAGCCTCTTGTCATAAAATGCATGAGTCTAGTTCACTTCAAATAACTAGCTCTATTACAACCCAAAGGGGCATAAAAAAAAGCATAAGCTTACACTTTCTTTACTGGCATGGGTAGGCATGAATCTGATCTGATTTATACAACTCTGATCCATAGGTTCTCGCTTAGATATTTACAGCAATAAATATCAGCTCTGGAAAACCCCCTGAAGCACAGATCATAAACACAAAAATCAGAGCGTGTAGATGAAATAGAAAGCCAAGGCACAAAACATGCAACAGGACATGTGAGATCAGCTCCCAATAACCTCCAGACTGCGATAGACCCACATTTCTGATGGTGAAGACAAAAATAATAAGCAAACCTCCCCGCTGTTGCAACAAAAAAATCATGACAAGGTTACTGCTTGAAAGATGGAGGAAAGGAAAGAAGTTAAGTCTGAGAATCATGAGCTGAGGTATTACCAGGCTTGGAGACCTTAGAAAACCATCCGGGAACCTGCATCTCAAATAAACTGAACTGGTTTCACAGCCTATATAATTTTGCCAAATTCAAAAACCCAGCAAAACAAAATTTATTATGCCAATATCAAGAAAGAGAAAACAACAGAACAAAGCTAACATACACCCAAAATATAGCCATGCAACAACCTGGAAAATACTGGACAATTTACGCTAGTCTAGAACTGTGCTTAAGACCATACATGCATAAGATCTCAAATCTGTCAGCAGCCAGTCTAGACCTTAGGCCATGGTTAGAATGTGGATGCGTAATAATATGGAGTCAATTTGATCCCTGAGCTTCTTCACAAAAGAAAAAAAGAAAAAAACATCTTAAGAGAGCTCATTGCCAGAGATCCATGGAAAATAAACTAGTGAAGACATTCTAATCCTATACAAATCTAATTGATGTCTTGTGACTAAAACCCAGATGCAAATCTACGCCTAAAACACCTAAAGTGATGCTAGAAAAACAAGAAAACGTCCAGGAACAAAATTGGATCGGGATAGCACAGAAGAACCGTTTCGGAATCTCTGTGGGGGAAAAGTCATTTGCTTCAAGGCTCAAATAAGCTGGTCTTGTGATTTTATCAAAATTTCTATAGGATTCCTTGCAATGGTTTTTGCCTGCTCTCTGAGGTAGCAGTATAGTACTATCTACACATGGGTCTGATTTGATTTCTACAACTCTTATCCATAGGTTCTCACTTAGATATTTACAACAATAAAGATCAGCTGTGGAAAACCCCCTGAAGCACAGATCATAGACACAAAAATCAGAGCATGTAGATGAAACAAAAAGCCAAGGCACAAAACCGGCAACAAGACACGTGAGATCAGCTCCCAATAGGCATGTTATGTGGGTATTTCACCGTTAGGCATAAATTCCATGGCAGCCATGAAACAGAAGCACCCAGATAGAAAATCAACCAAAAACACCACTGACCAAACAAGGTAGCAGGCATCCGCAAGGCAAAAACCCATGAAAATTAACACATAAGCACTAAAAGTTCATAGAAACGTAGAAAATCACGAGGCAATCAATATGAAACCTGGCCAAACATTCACGATAACAGAAACCCATAAGGAAAATCGCTAAATAACCAACACCCACCTAGATCCCCAAGCCTGAAACCTTAAAAAAAAAATTGCAAAAGACACACCAAATCCAAAGCAGAATCACCAAATCATCATTTACAGCCTGGAATCATTAAAGGCATGAAGTAATCACCATGCTATAAGAAGCCTTAGCTCCCAGTGATGGCGATGGGTGTGATGAAGCCCAAAATCTGTGCCTTGTCACTGATTTTGGAGAGTAGATTAGCAATGCTAACTCTCATGTGACGAGGGCACTAGAAGCCCAGTAATCTTCAGATCTGCAACACCCACAAATATGACTCAATTTCACACAAACACGGGCAAAACAGGCACTACCTACAATGGCAAAATCTCATATAACTTACGCGTGAGAATCGGAGGAGGGGATGGCGCAGAAGAATTGGAGACCGCGGCTGTTGAGTCCTTCATCTCGACACCTTGAGTAGCCATCTTGGGATTGCTCGTTAAACATGAAATTGACCATTTTCGACTGTAAATATGTCGGGATTAATGGAGGCAAAACGGTGTTAACCCCGCACCCACCCTTACCTGAACGATTCTTTCCTTCACAGTGAGGGAAACACAGAGCATCACAAGGATCGACGGTTCAAGTCTTTGTAATCATCTAACATCTAATCGTACGGTGTCCAAGGATGACAGGTAGGCAAAAAGGGGATGGATTTAAGAGGGAAATGCCTTACGACGTAATTACCGATGTGATGAAGCCCAAAATCTATGCCTTGTCGGTGATTTTCGAGAGTAGATTAACAATGCTAAATCTCGTGTGCCGGGGGCACTAGAAGCCCAGTAATCTTCAGATCTGCAACACCCACAAATATGCCTCAATTTCAACACAAACACGGGCAAAACAGGCACTACCTGCAATGGCAAAATCTCATAAAACTTACGTGTGAGAACCGGAGGAAGCGATGGCGCAGAAGAATTGGAGACCGCGACTGTTGAGTCTTTCATCTCGACATCTTGAGTAGCCATCCTGGGATTGCTCGTTAAACCTCAAATGGACCATTTTCGACTGTAAATATGTCGGGATTATTGGAGGCGAAACGGTGTTAACCCTGCACCCACCCTTACCTGAACGATTCTTTCCTTCGCAGCGAGGGAAACACAGAGCATCACAAGGATCGACGGTTCAAGTCTTTGTAATCATCTAACATCTAATCGTACGCTGTCCAAGGATGACAGGTAGGCAAAAAGGGGATGGATTTCAGAGGGAAGCGCCTGACGGCGTAATTACCGAAAGTATTATGTACAGGTGGGCTAACCGCTATATAGCATCGTTCTCCATAATCGAAATTGATCCAAAAAACTACTTTCATGGATTTGTCCTGAAACCTAAAAAGGATTATTGGCACCATGCAGGCGGGTGATGGGTATTGTGGGTCTCCTCTATGGCATTTTGGTTTCTAAAATTAACAGTCCATAATTGAGGTGGGGTGTGAAAATCCCATAACTTCAAGTCATAGAGCTGTTGGCTCTGAGCACCATGGATCCCTTAATTATGAAATGTATGGAGGCAAAGTTAGACAAACTACCCAGCAAAGAAAATTTTCAGGCTCTTGATCTGCGCAAAGCATTCCAAGTAAGTATGCTTTTCTACCCTTGGTACAGACTCCAGAGTAGAACATTGGAGATCCTCAATTTCAAATTTCAATCCCAATGATTTATGTATTATTTACTGAACCGAGTAGAGAAAATTTCATACTAAACCCACCGCAGTAAATTTTACTTGAAGAAAACGCTGACCCTCCGACTGCTCTGTCTCTTTATATTGATATGGGAATCCCAATTTTTCTCACCTATTAATCTTGATATGCATGCAGACTTTATTCAAAGGCAGATCATTTAGAGAGTTTACCAGTGGAGCTTTTTCCGAGGCCATGGCTAAAACTGCAGTGGGTCCTTTGGAATCTATCCGGTAACTTTTCTTCATTCATTCTTCATTTTATTCAGAGACAAGATGAAATGTTTTTAATCTTTTTATTGGAAATTTCAAGTTGCATTATGCAGACAGCATGGTGCTTACTCTATAAAGTCCAAGATCCTACTGGAAGTTACTGCTTAGTAATGGGCAAAATGGAAAGAAAACTCTTTTTTTTTTTTCAATATCTATTATTCTTAGTATCCATTTGGGGGTTGGGGGTGATGGGAGGACGGATTGGTTCCAGACATTTTTTTTTCTTCCTTGATTTTAGGTCTTGGGCTTCCTGAAATTTATAAAGCCTTTTGTCTCTTATTCATTCCGATTGGTATGAAAGACCATAGGCTTTGCGTCTCCCCAGGATGCAGAATGGTTAAGTTGGCTCACTAGTGAAAGCAATCAGTTTTTGCTACTCGAGTCAGTTATGGAACATATATATTATTCGAGAGCGCAGTATCCTGCTTTAGTGCCTTTATTCAATTGATTAGGGTTGTTCAGTGTGTTTTGAATATGCCGGTGTAGGATCGATTGCCAATCTATTCAACCTATTCTTTTGTGGGCTTTTCTACAGATTCTCAACCTTGATATTCAATATCACTAGCACATGCTATGTTACTGGAGTTTGTCTCTGAATCTTTTGTTTGACTAGTTGGATTAGTGGTTGGGATGGGATGCTGCCATGTAAACATCCCAGATTATAAATTGCAGCAGGTATAAAGTTTTTCTGTGTCTATGTGTGAGAGATGGTGTTTGACTACCTGGAATTGGTTTCCATCCATCAACAAAGGGGTTTAACACATGTCCAACAGGCCGAATTGGTCTAAGTGGGTGTTTAATAGGATACTTTATCCTTACTATAGTGACATATCCCTGTGATGAGATTTGGCTCCACATAAATATTTCCTCCTCTTTCAGTTAAATGATTATGTCTGCGAACATTCAACCCATTCACAAGAAAATAATCAATCTTGCTGAAGAGCTAGATGCTTATGTCCTCCGAATTCTTGATGCATTCTCTCTAGAGAAATGCTTTTATATTGATTTTTCAAGAGTGTTATGCTTCAAAAGGGTACTACACTCAAATGGAAGAGAATGACATTACAATTCTTCTTTCAGACTTTAATCTGCTGAGTATCTAGCACTTATCAAAAGGTGGAACACATGATGGCTTATGTTATTTGAATGCCCTCTTTGTGGAGGTGCATTGGCCCATAAGGGGCAAAGTTGCAAACATGTTACTTAAGAGAATAAAACCCTAACATGTCACTTAAAGAGAATAAAACCCTGAAAACACTGATTGTGACCCTACTTTCACTAGCCTGATAAAGCCCAATCTGACCTTAACATTAGACAAAGAAAATGAGAATAATTAAATTCTCAAGTGTTTGGGTTCTTTAATGGATAGAGGAGGACTGGGTCCAGGGACGATACTAAGTGAGGATTTTTTTTAGTGTATTCATCATTTGCAGGACTGAAAGCTCAGCTGTCCCCTCGGAGAATTCTAAGGGTTATATAAGTACCACCTTTCTTATGGAATACATCATGGATGTGCAATAGCTTTTTTTCTTTTATAAATACAGCCAATTAGGTCTTTCAAAATTTGTCTTATGTGTTCAATTACTTATCTCTGAATTACCTTTCTAAACCATCTGGTTGTTTCTAACCGAATAATTCAGAGGTATGCATGTTTCATTATCTGAAGAAGAGATAGATGAGCTAGAGAAAGCTATTGTCCTGTCTCTGAAGTATGAACTGGAAATTTCAGTATCATATGAACTTGGTTTCAGTTATGTTTTTTATGCTCCTGTATTAAGCCATTATGCTTGATGGAAAAGGAATCCAATGTATTTTGCAAATGTCTCCTCCAGGACAAGGATGATTTTAGGTGTTGGTTCAAAGAACATTGTTGGGAGTTTTAAATAGGTGATGAAAGAACAAGGCTGGAAAGGGCTGTGGGATGGCAATGGCATTAATCTACTTCGGATAGTTCCTACCCAAGCAATTGAGCTTTGCACATTTGAATCTACAAAACGATTTTTAACATCTATCCAAGACCACTGGGAGAAGAATGGATGTCCCCGAGTTCAAATTGTTGGGCGGACTCTAGATTTGCCACTATCCTGGATTTTCCCAGTTGCTATAAGTGGTGTTTCTGCAGGTGTCACTGGCACATTGTCTTGCTACCCTTTGGAGGTCTTGAAGGTATTTTTTTGCTTCTGTAACTAGTAATTCTTTTATACAACTTTCTAGAAAGGTGCTTGAAATAGATATTACACTAAGGATCCAAGTCACATTTCTAGATATATTGCATACTCAAGCAGGAATTTCTTTGGCAATCTGTGAGTCAACTCAGTAGAGGTAATTTCTTTCTTATCTTGCAAATCAGGACCGTTTCACTGTGCATCCTGGAGTGTATCATAGCATCAGGCACGCTCTAAGGAAAATATCACAGGAAGAAGGTCCAGGAGCTTTATATGTAGGCCTTGTACCCACTATAATTGGTATGGTTCCATACAGTACATCTTATTATTTTGTACATGAGTCAACAAAGAGAGCATATTGCAGACCATGCAATATGCTCTCTGGACTGGGTAGAAGCACTTCTTATTGGAGCCTTTGGAGGTGGGTTCGCTTTCTAGCTTATGCCTACTTTAAACGGAATAAAACATTTAAAACAAAGTAGTTAATTATTAATCCACATAAGATTTCCTTAGTTATTATCATGAAGTTCATTAATTTATTGTAAACCACTTAGTCCTGACTTCTTGTTTCTATATGGGCAGGGCTTACATCCAATGCATTAAGCTTTCCACTGGAAGTAGCTCGCAAAAGGCTCATGGTTGGCATGCTAAAAGACAAGTAGCCAAAAAACATGATTAACATTATTAAAACAATCATTGAGGAGGAAGGGTTGAAAGGACTTTACAGGGGTTGGAGTGCAAGTTTCCTCAAAGTTGTGCCGGCATCTGGCCTTTCTTGGATGTTTTATGAAGCATGGAAAGATGTTCTCCTAATCGAAGGGAGTCACATACAGATTGCAGAATATATCAGTACCTTTTTTCATTCTCTTTCTATCCTTTGGAGGTCTTGAAGGTAGTTTTTTTGCTTATGTAACTAGTAATGTTTTTATACAACTTTCTAGAAAGGTGCTTGAAATAGATATTCTACTAAGGATCCAAGTCACATTTCTAGATATATTGCATACTCAAGCAGGAATTTCTTTGGCAATCTGTGAGTCAACTCAGTAAA
>APFE030664074.1:0-11665 GCA_000404065.3 Pinus taeda
TCACAAGAATGCTACCATAAAACTTTCATTGGAGTTGATTTGATCCATTTTGTCTTCATTCTCAAGGGCTTTCTGGACTTTGGAAAGAAATTTCTTGATTTCCTTGCATGCGGATAACTCTTCTGGTGTTTTTCATTTGCTTGGTTGTTTATTTTTAGGATTTTCAAGACCCTCCTCCACCTCCTACATTGCTTGAGATGGAGACATAGATACAAGTGCTTTTGGTTGATCTTTTCACCCAGATCCATGAGGAGAGAAAAGCAGTTCCCACAAGGAGAGCTTGGGGCTATCAGAGTAGGGGGCAGTGGAGCCTAACAAGGAGGGCCTTTGATGGTTGGAGGGTGTCACCAAAGAACTTCGAGGAAGCCATCAAAGGAGGGATCAAACGAAGGAGTAGTTGTCTCTTACGACCATTGAGGGAAGTCGCAGAACAAGTATCCATATTTATGACAAATTTTACATTCGTAGTCCAGTGGTTTTTATGTCCTTCTATCTTAAGAGTTTGAGGGGTGGTAATTCCTACCAATGCATTACAAGATATGATCAGATTCGTTTTTTCTTTCTCTAGGGTTAGTTCGTAGTGTATATCCTCTTCTTTTAACATTTCCTGTTCCCTTTCATTCTCTTCTTCACAATCTATGTAAAGTAATTTCCTCTCAACACACTTATGACCTTTAGTGTATTTTCTATCACAACTATAATAAAGTAATTTTTCTCTTTTTTCCTCCAATTGTTGTGGTGTCAACCTTGTAGGTCGTGGAAGGCTAGGGGCAGCAAAAATTCCATCTTTATAGTTGTGGGTGGTAGAATTCTTTGTTGCCATAATTTTGCTTTCAAAATTTCTTGCCACCCTGAATTCCTTCTCCAATGAATTAGTTTGCCAAAGGTGAAACTCATGTTGGATGTTATCCTTTCAAGTCCCTATGAAGGCATAAATCCTATGCTCCTTTGGAATATCATTTACCCTTATATTCAATTTTTGGAAGTCCTCAATATGCTTCACCATTGAACCCTTTTGTTTGATATTTATCAATTGGCTAAAGAAGGTGTTTCTCTTTGTATCCTCCTAATGGTATACCATTTACTCCATAAAAAATTACCAAGTGACAAGTGTTTGACGAGAAGAAACCCATCAATACCATACAAACTGATTGGGTTCTAAATATAAACATGAAATGTGTAACTTTTGTGTGTGTTACACATTATGGAGATCAAAATATTGCTCCACCTATAGTATCCATGTTACTGGATCCTTGTCATCAAACTTCCTGATATTGATCTTTGGAACATGGCAGGTCTTTAATCCAAAGTTAGAGTCTACAAAATCATCATTAGCATTCCTTTCATTCTCATCATGAGTTTCATAGAATAACTTTTTTCCATTAGGAAGTATTTATTGTATTCCCCTTATTGATATTGTTAGTGTAGTCCCCTTATAAACTCCATTGTGTAACCTTATAAACCTTATCCCTATCCCTTATAAACCTTAATAACTAAACCATAGTCCTTAATCGTCACACTCACTAAATTTGAACGTTGGTCCCATTCACTGCTCACCATGTAGTGTCGATGAATGACATTGGTGATGGGCATTGGAAGATGTTCCATGACATTTTAAGAGAGTTTCAACAAAGATTCCATAAATGGAAATGAAGAATGATGAAAATGAGACTGCTTGATGAACATTGATTCAAATGTTGACGATCTCAAATATTATGTGAGGATGTCACACATCCTTGAGTCTTGAAACCCTCGAATGTCGTCAAGGGCGCATGCGCCTAATCTAGCCATGTCAAATTTTAGCACATATAGGAACAATTTGAAGAAATTTCAATATTGGCCCCATTAACTACTCAACGTGTGACATCGGTGGATGACATTGGTGATGGGGTGTTAGAAGACATTCCATGACATTTAGAGAGAATTTCGACAAATATTGCATTGACACAAAAGTCCTAAATCCCCTAACCCCTAAGCCATCGACCCTTAAACACTTAAGCCATAATCCCTAACCCCTTAATCCATAAACCCTTATGCCCTAATAATGACTTAAACAGTAATCCTTTAACCCAGAATCCCTAAGCCATTAGCCATTCAACTACATAATTCATAAGCACCTAATTATCCCTTAGCTCTCGATGCTTAATCCCTTAAATCCTAAGCTATAATCCCTTAACCCTTCATCCTTTTTACTACAAACCGCTAAATCCCATAACCTCAAAGCACCTATCCACTTGATACCCAACACCTCAATTAATTAAATATTTAGGCACATTTGGCACTAAAAAGGGAGCTAACCAAGGCGATAATTTAGGTGCCAAAAAGGGAGCTAAATGCGACACTATCACTGGCACCATTTCTCGGGAAATATATTGCACTATTTCCAACAATATTTCGAGCGCTATTACTAGTTCTATTTATGACGCTATTTCCGGTGCTATTATCACCTAATTTAGCGCCTAAATGTTTTGACCGGTGCAAGCAATGCAAAAAATAGCGCCATCCCAATAAATAATGCTGAATTTTTCAAAACATTGGAGAAAAAAAACACTAAAACAATCCTTGGGAGCAAATAAGGGAGCTAATCATAAGGATATGTTGTAGTGAATTTTGATGTATATAATCTACAACAAAAACATACACTACTAAATCCTCATTTCTCTATAGAATGTGACAAGGAATAGTAAGATGAGGCAGAATGCTACTCATGTCACTTTGGAAAAATGTCTTTGTGACACTTATATTGGGTATTAGAGCATCGAGCAGTGTGTGATTGAATTCTTAGACACATATGGAGTCTAAATCAATGCCAACATCCAAAGCCCAAGCCTTAAGCCTTAAAGTTTGATTACATTGCTTCAAATATTCCTATTCAAATCCTCAGAAATATTTTATATCATTTGGATATCTAGTATATGTTGAAATCATGATTTTCTTGGGAAATATATTTGGTCTTTTAAGGGATTCCAACTAGTCTGAAGACTAAATTTCCCATAAAGAAACAAGAATTCACAAGAAGCTCTTCAAGAATGGCCAAAATATTATAATTGTAGACATAAAGAGTATAATATCTCTCAAAATCAAGAAGTCTGGAATGGTCATCTCTATACCCATGTTCTCAAACCTAATGAGTCTCTATCTATCTTCCATAATTCAAACCTTATGCTTCCACACAATGAGAATCCATAAGCAATATCCATGGACTCTCCTTAATGTTGAAATGTTTGGGTTTATTATATTTGTTTCTTAGTTAATAACAAGTAAATCTACTTCTCATTCTAGTTGGAGACATAGACTATATAGTAACCCTTGATATAATATCATGCTCTTTTTATTATATCACTGTGTTATAATAGCATTATAGTAAGATGGACAAAAGTTGTATGCTTGTAATATGATATTGATGTGGTTTCCTTACTGCAAATGCATCTTTTTTATTATTATTTGGTATGAAATTCTTGCCCAAATTAATGTATTGGTGTAGTTTCCGTAATGGCAAGATAATAGTGGCTCAAATGTATCTTTTTTATTATTTGATATGAAATTGTTCCCTATGTTTCAAAAAAGGAACTTACTTAAAGAACAAGGTCAGTGTTTCTTAAATAAGATCACCTTATCCCTAATGAAAGGGGGCATTGGAGAATCCCTAAAATGTTGGGGTTTGAAAAGATTGAAGATGAATAGCTTATCTATAAAACCGTATTAAATGGAAATTTCAAAATATTGATGATGTCTTTTTTGACATTTTCTCTCCTATCTCCACTTTCACTTTTGCATTCTTACTTTTCATATCCATTTATATTATTTTAGTTTAGATTGTCCTTAATGATAAATGAAACATTCACTCAAAATGTGAATAATTTCAAAATATTTTTGCACTTTCCATCTTAGTATGATATAGATGTTGTAATGTCATGTATTGTAAACATTCCAATTACATAAAAATAAAAATGAAATAAAAATAAAATTTGAAAAATAAAATGAATAATTAAAATAAAGTTGAGTAAAATAGTCAATTTCTTTTTAGGGGTTTTTTGACTCCAATTAAAATAATAATAATAATAGTAAAAGTAAAAATGACCCATGGTATTAGTACATGGTATTGAGAAGTCATTGACCCATAGTATTCAGTGGAATATAGCCTATTTAAAGAGAGAAATTAATTGAGCCTAGATCCATCTTAATGAAAAAAAATGATAAAATAAAAGAAATTCATTTGCGGCATCCGGTATCGGTGCCAGTAATGAAGGATTTTATGAATATTCCTACTATTATCCAAGGACTTGTCGCGCGTTCCTTACAGATTATACAATGAGTTCAAAGGTGTGTGCAGAAGCTGGAATGAAATGATGTGTAGTCCCCAATTCTATGAGCACCGAAAGTACTACAGCACGACTCAAGATTTGATATGTCTATTTCACTCAATTGCGAGTCTCTTTGATTATGGAATAATAGTATACGACCTTGTGGAGAAGACCTCGGAAAGGACAACCCCTATTCCTTACGGTCCTCCTCCATTTGTTGTTTTAAGGAAAGGAAAGCTTGTCCTATTTGGAGAAAGTTTTAATGAAAGGTTGTTGTCTTCATCTACGATTTTGTGTCCGCGGAGTTGACACTTATAGTGTAGACGTGGCTCCTTTCAAAAGAAGTGATCAGTGATGCCTGTTTTGTGTTGCAACGTGGCGTGACCGGATTTTTTTGAATGGTGTTACAGAGGAAGGAAATCCGATCTCCTATTTCTTTCAGCTGTCAACTGGGAAGTGGAGTGCAATTGAACACCAAGAGTTTGCTCCTTTGGAACTGCATACGTTGTAGCATCCTTAGAGATCTGAATATTCAACTACATACGTTGTAGCATCCTTAGTGGTTGCTTTACATTTTGAAATGGAAACATTATGAGATGGTGCTTGAAATTGCATTATCTGCTATTTATTCTTCATTGGCATTCTCACTTGTGTGGAAATTTCACTTGGATTTAAAATATAGATACATTAAATCAGGCATTTACACTCTATAATTTTTTTTGAATATGTATATCTTAGTTATTTTCCATGCGTTATTTATGTTAATAATTATTTTATGACATCATTTTCCACTGGTTCAATGTTGTAAAGTGTCTTACGTAATGTCGTAATTTCTATCCATAAAAGAGTTTACAATCCTCTTGTGTGATTATACAATTTTAATCATAATTCTCAGGTTCCTCAATGTTGTAAAGTGTCTTACGTAATGTTGTAATTTTTATCCATAAAAGAGTTTACAATCCTCTTGTGTGATTATACAATTTTAATCATAATTCTCAGGTTCCTACATAGCGATATAAAAATACTTAATATATATAAAAATACTCCATATAATTTTATCTGAAAAATCTCTCAAATATAATTATTTTTAATAGTAAATTAACTATTATTAATAGTATTAGTTAGCCTTATTAGATATATAATATTAAACTAATAAGGCCGCATCCTATGTAGTTATCTTGGTGGTCTTTATGCTAAGATTTTGGTTTTATTCTAATAGCTATAATTAATGTGATTATTAATAATAAATATATAAAATTATTCTATGTTATTCCTTATCTTTTTTTAATTTCAAAATGTTCCAACATTTACTCCCTAACATCTGGCTTGACACTACTGTATTTTAAAAAGTTTGGTCTTATTTTCTTGACTTATGTTTCTTGTTCCTTATGATGGATGAAGGGTTCACCGAAACAAATTTTTCAAAGATTGTTTTTTTGTAAGTCAAAGTTCTATTCATTCATCAAAAAAGAAGTACATCAACAGCAAAATGCAGGTAGTCTCAACCTTGACTACTGCGATTAGCATATGACAAAGAAACATGTCCCACGTAAGAAGTTCTCCATGCTTAATTAACCAGAGAAAGAAAAAAATACTTTTGGCCATAGTTTGGGATACCAGATGCTTTTCCATAAAGGATCAGGATTTGTGTCTGTAGAGGAAAACATAATAGAATTATCTTTTTTGAGAGAGAACATACCTTTCGGAAGATGGCCGCATTGCAGTTGTCATGTTCTCCATTATCTCAAACCCCAGGAAACTTGGAAGGTGTGAGAAGACACACCATTGACTACGATAGAATAGAAAGGAGTTTAAATAATTGGTTTGATCTATCTAATCCAGGAGGGAGAGAATCCAAATGCATCTAGAATAGACATGATATAGTTCCAATTCAAGTGATCATAAGCCTTGGAGAGGTAAATTTTAATGAGCATACCTAGAGATTTGGATTAGGATAAAGAGTAAACTACCTCATGAGCCACAATAATACCATCCATAATTTGCCAACCCTTCACAATGCTCGATTGTTATGGATTGATAATCATTTTCAGTAGGGGTTTGTGTCCCATGACTAAAATTCCTAAAATAATTTTGTAAAGAACATTGCACAGGAAAATTGTTCAAAACCCATTTAGATCTAGTGCAGATCCTTTCATAGGGATAAGCGTGAGAAATGTTGCATTCAGGCTCGACCATATTCTTTGGGAATCATGAGTATCCTATGCCAACTTATGTATTTCAGTACCTTCAAAGTGCTAGCCCACTTTAAAGAATTCATAGGTGAATCCGTCTAGGCTTGGAGCTCTGTTTAAGGGGAATGCATAAACGACCTCTTCAACCTCCACATAGGAGATCTCCCACATGAGATCCTCATTTTGATCTTCCTAGATTAATTGGGGAATACATTGCTTGATTCTCGAGTTGGACTCACTCTCATCCTCTTAGGGCTCTATGAACAAAGTCTAGAAATAGGTGATCAACTCCTCAGAAGTATCCTCATGTTGAAAAAGCCACTGACCGTTCGATCCATTGAGGGAGAAAATCCTATGAAACTGTTTATGTTTTAACATAGTCCTATGAAATAATTTCATGTTACGCTCACCTTCTTTGACCCATTGAACTCTTGATTTGTTCCTCCAAAGAATTTATTCTTGTTTTCTTCATTTCTCCAGGTCATTGAGGAACTCACCCTCCTGAACAATGAGGGTTTCAATCCTACCTTCTAAAATTATCCACTACTAGATTGACCACATTTCTTCCTCCAAGTTTCACTTTTCATAATGAATTTTACTGAAATATGACCGAGTCGATTCTTTAATCCTTCCTTTTAGTGCCTTCAACTTCAACTAGAAAGTCTCCATTTGATTGCTCCCAAACACACTAATACCCTTCCACCAGTCTTCTAGCTTAGAAATGAAATTTGGTTTTTCAAGCCACATAAATTTGAAACGAAAAGGTTGGTTCCTCAGTGCCATACTCAGGTCAATTTCCAAGAAAATGGGCCAATGACCTGATCCCATGTAGGGGAGGATCAAAACTTAAAGAAACAATTCCTGTTGTAGGGTTTTATTTGAAATAAAGAATGATCCAAACGAGAGGCGCTCTAGTGCTTACTTCCCTGTCGATTATTCCATATGAAAGAACCATTAATAAAATCAATGTCTTCTACTCCAAGATCTTGAATAGTATACTGAAAGGAAATGGAGATCAGATTCATCCACTTGACTCCTCCTTTCTTCTCACCCAAATCCTTGATCAAATTGAGGTCCCCTACCAGAATCCAAATGTTTTTTCCCAAAATCTCCTTCAGTTGTCGAAACTACTAAGAAAGGTGGCCTTTGTCCCTGATAGAGTAGGACCATAAACCCCTGTTAATCAAACCTTTTCCACAGAACCAATACATTCAAATTGACTTGAAAGGGTATTTGGGTAGGCAATCTAGTTACCAAAAGAGATATATTTGGAGTCCCAAAGGATTCCCAAGCCCCCTAGATTACCCCTTGGATCCAGTGCTTTTGATTTCACTAAGTTTATCTTGTGTTACCTTAGTTTCCCACATAACTAAGATGTCTGGTTTATCCTATTGAATTTGTTCCTTTAGTTACCTCAAATTACCCTTTGAGTTGAGGCCTCTTATGTTCCACGAGACCACCTTCATTGAGGAGGGGTGGTTTGAGAGTGCTGGCAGTATTCCGTGAGGACAATTGCTTGTCATCAGTTAACTAGGATAAACCCTGTTACTTTGATCACTTCACTGTTGGGTCCTCTACCTTTCTTCCTGGATCTCGAGTTGGATTAACCTTGCCTGGTGGGTAGTTTTTCTTCTCATATAGCCAAATCCATTTGGGAAGGGGATTCTGTAGAGGCTTGACGTTGTTCCCAATCTTTATAGATCATATGGAATTGATCTATCAAATATTGATGGATTTCTGCCCATCCATCTTTTGCCTAGTTTCACAGGAAAGCTATCATAAAACTTTCATTGGAGTTGAGTTGATCCATTTTGTCCTCATTCTCAAGGGTTTTTTGGACTTGGGAAAGAAATTGCTTGATTTCCTTGCATGTGGATAGCTCTTCTGGTGTTTTTCATTTTCTTGGTTGTTTGTTTTTAGGATTTTCAAGACCCGCCTCCACCTCTTGCGTTGCTTGAGATGGAGACATAGCTACAGGTGCTTTTGGTTGATCTTTTCACCTAGATCCATGAGGAGATAAAAGCAGTTCCCACAAGGAGAGCTTGGGACTATCAGAGTAGGGGGCAGTGGAGCCTGACAAGGGAGACCTTTGATGGTTGGAGGGTGTTGCCAAAGAACTTCCAAGAAGCCATCAAAGGAGGGATCAACCGGAGTAGTTGTCTCTTACGACCGTTGAGGGAAGTTGCAAAACAAGTATCCATATTTATGACAAATTTTACGCTCATAGTCCAGTGGTTGAGACAAGAATTCATCCTTATACTCAATTTGCATTGAATCTAGGAGGAGTTGTGAGATGTTCACGTAAACAGAAATCCTAGCATAGGAAGAGAACCGTCAACATCTAGTGATATTTGAGACTTGAACAAAGTTTCATATGGAATTGCAAATCAATTCTAGGATGTCCATCTCCCAAAAATCCTCTAGTAGAGAGTAAATTTAGATCCAGATGGGTATAGCTAAGAATTGTTCCTTCTCTAGATTGTAACAGGGTTCCTAGTGCCTAATGAACAACCCTATGTTGTTCATGAAATATGACCCATTATCCAAAATTTTCTTGCGGACTTCTAGATACTCAAAGATCACTGTGAAGAAGCCTTTTACTTGGAGGTGTAGGTCAAATTGAGCTTTTTGCTGCCATTCGAGCTGGATCCAGTGGAGAATATCTAATTCTTTGGGCCAAATTCTTGTAAATTTATAGATTATTACATGATCTTTCATAAATATCCGATATTGTTCCAAGTGGTGATTAGGGATCATAACTCGCAGGTTTTTTGTTGGATTTGTCTTGGGTGTGGAGCCTTATAATCTTGTTTATTCATAGGTATCACCATGTTGGACCCCAGTTCCTAACGAGGCGAAAACATCGCTCATTTAATCGTCGTCATAGAGGAAACACCCCCGAAGCTAGAAATAGATGAAAAATTACCTTGCAAAATATTGTAATTTAGTTTGAGCCATTCATTAGCAGGGTGTTATGACAGTAGAAGTTATGTTTACTTTAGTGTTTTTTGCCCTAGAAGGAAATCCCTCGATTTAGATAGCAGAAGACTACTTCTTGATAGATTCTTTCTACAAGAGTATTCCTTGATCCACTTTGGAGAGAGAACACTTCAATGGATTTCTTCAAAGATTAAAGTTGTGCTTTAATGACAGAGAGATTCCTTCCAAAACCCATTCAAAGACGATGACAATTTTATTTGATCTATCCTTCTTAGGTCTTTTGAAAAAGCTTCCACTCCTTAGGTGATGGTTGAGAGATGATCTCGGAAATTGTTCTAGGGTTTTTGGTATTTTTTTTCTTCCTCATTGATTACTATCCCAAGACTTTTTCTGAAGTAGATTTCCTTGATCTATGTTATGATGTATATCTTGAAATTGTGCTTTGATATCCTTCGAAAAACTTTGATGCCTCTGTTTGATTAGATTCCTCTTCTTGACTTTTTCACCTTAGCTCTCATACCATGTTGAGAAATTTAGGGCATCAATAGTTAGGTGATTTCTCTACTTTGATAATTTCCTGAGAGAGTCCTTTCACTTCTTGGTTATGACTTTCTATTTCTTATGTTGTTATTGTGTTATTTTCATAAATACAATTATAAATTCATGAATAATAAAGAGACAAGAGATACAATATATATGTTGTTAGCCATGGGAAAAACCTCTAAGTCTCTGTTAGGAAAACCCAAACAAATTCTTCTTATAGAACCTTAAATGTATGAATACGAAGACCATGACAAAGACCCTTGAAGCTAGAGCCCTTCCCAGGCCAAATCAGACAACTCCTCTTTACCCTTAGCTAAAAGCTCTACTTCTTCCTCTTCTTCTTGGATTCCTTTATAATTTTGGCCCCTTCTTGTAGGTCTGCAACATTTTGCTTCAAAACAGAAACCATAGATCAATTGTTTGATCCTTGAATGGTCTACTTTTGGAGGGAGATTTCTTTCTCTTCTACTCGGCTTCCTTCAGTGAAGTCTTCACCCAATCTGGATGACCCTTATATTATTGCAACTTTTAGCATGATTTATATATGTAATATTAACAAGTGTGAGGGTAGATTAGCCCACAAAATTCCCACAATTATGTCACTTCCTTCGCTATCTTGTCTTCTTCCTTCATTGATGTTAAGGCTCCTTCTAGGATGAATTTCACAATTGATTATCCCATAATTTCTTTACCAAATTTTTTTCCTCCAAATGAGGTCAACCACTGCTATATATAGTTGTTTGTCCATGAATATTAGGCTAACATGATCACTCGAGTAGGCAGAATTTATCTTTCTAGAATTTTCCCTTTCATTATAGGCTGAATTGAGTGAGGACTGGTGAAAAGGTCTTGGAGGGTTACATACAAAAACAAAATTGAATTTTACAATGTGTAACATGCCTTGGATACATGACAATGACTTTATATACTTTTATGACTAGATGAAAAAAATCCCTAAATGCTCTCAATGGGAGACTTAACTAAAAGTAAAATCTCTTGCTCATGAAACCCATTAGTCAAGCACCAAAATAATTTTATTTTCCTTCTTTACATATTTTAAATAAAATCATAATTACATGTGATCTTGAAGACCGAACCTAGTTACACTTTTCAACACTGTAATCAATTTCGTGATTTTTATTATGAATTGTAATTCATGTAATTAATTGTGGAAATTTAAACACAATGAATCACTAAGAGGAGTGGGCATGGATATAGGGTTTTGAGGAGGGGTTGCATAGAAAGTTGACAAGTCAAGGCCATCCATTAATGGCCACCAACCCTATGATTGAATTTTAATGGCATGCACAGTAGGAAGGGAGATTGTGTATGAGATTCCTAAATGGATGACAAGCCCATGACCCCATTATCATACATCATTGGTTGCATTGTGCAGACAAAATGCATGGGCCTTGCAAAGGGGTCGGTGGGAGAAAACATTCAATAAATAATGGATAATGATTAGGGTGTTCTTCACACAACAACATAGAGAGAGTGCACTACAAACTATGGAAAAGAGAAGCAATACCCCACGAAATAACCGTCAATTGCTTGAGTAGGAAATCCGAAATAGAGTTGTGGGTTTTGGGTTCTTGTATGTTGGGATACACATACAAGGGTTTACCATTAAATCTTAGAGAGTGAAGGAAAACCATTGGACGAGGTTGATGCTAGACTAGAGGCACA
>APFE030664080.1:0-11385 GCA_000404065.3 Pinus taeda
GGTGGAACAATTGGAGTATTTGGGGCCAACGAAGTTGAAAATAACCATATCGGTAAACCTATTGTAAATCCAGGTAATGACAAAGTAGCCATATAAGGAGGACCAACATTTCCAAAGTAAGGAAAAGTACTAGGGTTCTCGTTAGGAGGGGTTCCTAGGTTGATAAATTCCGGAACATTTGCCATTATATTCAACTTCAGTGAATTTTATTAACAATTTAAAACTAAAATTAACAATTCACAATTCACACCTAACAATTAAAATTCACAATTCACGCCTATGATCTGTAAAAGTAAAAAAAAACAAATTAACACACACTATCAAATCTAGGAGTCAAACCACACACAAACAGTAACTTTCCGTAGCGAAAACACTAGTTGGTGATGAAATCCAACGTCACATAATTCAATACAGAAATGGCGGTTGGAACAATTACCCCGACAACCTGCTTAATGAATAGACTGGCACAGGTTTCTCCACTAAACCGTGCCGAGTGAAGAGAAACCCCCATAAAATCCAAGTGAGTCTAGCCGACGTCTGCTCCAGGTATAGTGGGATCTTCCCTCCACCGTCACCTTAGGAAAGAATCATATAGAATATGGTCACTATGGTTACCAACGAAAACAAATATACCTGGGGGAACAGTCTACGATCCGATACGTACGCAAGGGCAGAGTAGCAAGCTCAATCCCCTTGAAGGCTCCTTGACATAATCCAAGGTTTACCAACAAGTGACCCGAGGCTCCTCGACAATGGTTAATCCGAGGTTTAGCATTTTTAATACGTGAATATCTAGCATCGTTCCCAATGAGGAAGGATTGATTACCCCACTGGTTCAGACACGATCTAGTGATTCTCCTTTAAGAGGAGCTTTCCCAAAGCATAGATGTAACAATTGGAATTTATCTCCTACCGCAAGATACAACTACTTGTTTTTTTTACTATCTTGGAGAGTTAATTACTCCCTACTCCAAGATACTAGCCTAAGCTAGATTGGTGGAAAGAGCCCTAAAAATGTAAAAATTACTAGATGAATTTTAATTAAGCGCTGTGTTATTTAGGCTATTATTACTCAAAAGGGTAAATGGGTATGAAACCAATGGTGTTATTACCTGACCCAAAACTGAATGCAATCGAATATGATAATGTAATCTTTTCAATTCGATGAATCCTAACTAAAATAAGGATAGAGTTTCCATTCACTTCCAACAATGCAAAAAATTGATCACTAAGAGAAAATATAACAAATTCTCTAATGCACTAATTTCATCAAGAAAAACTAATGCAAATCGATTCCAAAATAGTTTTTATTTTTATTTTTGTGCATTAAAAACAAGCATAAAAATATGTAAATTCAAATCAAAGAAAGCTTATCTAAATCTACGATTGATTTTTCAGACTGTAAACTATGCAATTGTAATCTATGCACAATTCACTTGAAAAGTATGCAAATGTAATCTATGCACATTTTTCAGTCGTATTCTGAAAATGAGAATTCTAATTATGCAAATGTGATCTATGTAAGAGAATTCTCAAACACAAGATGATTCTAATGTAATATAAGAACCAATCAAGTGCAAGTCAACAAAATTGGGTGAGAGTTCCAAAGATCAAAAATAAAAACACTCAAAGGCGATTAACACTCATACACAATTTTGCAAAAACAAAAGCAAAAAGATGCAAAATTGTGAAAAGACTGAGACAAACCTCCAAGTAATGACCAAAGGAAATCAAATTAAGAATTTCTCAAAAAAGAGGCTCAAAACACCCAATTGATAAAAGCTTAAAACAAGAATGCCAATGGAATTAACCTAAGGAAAGTTCCTGACAAGTCACGTGTAGATCTGGGCAGAGGCTAAAAACACATTAAAAAAACCTAAGCTGATTGAAAGAGAAAATCTTAAGTTTTTCAAAATTTTAGCAAGGTCCGCAGGTTCAAAGTTTACACAGGTGCGTGCACGCTCTGTGTGCAAAGTAAACATGCGTATAAGTACACACTATGATACAAGCATAGACTGCGGGCTTCTCCTAAAGATATGAAAAGCAAAAACAAACATAGATCCACTAAATCCACCCAATTCCACACACAACAAGCCAAAAACAAAAACAAAAACACAAGTTTCTCATGTCAAAGTAAAAACAAGGAAAATAATAAAATCCCCAGCGGAGTCGCCACTGTCACATGGAATAAGTTGAGGTTGCGGACAAGATCGACCTCCTAGTATCTAACGATATCTAGTGACAAGCAAGCCAATCAAAAACTATCTTTCTCTAAATATGCAATTAAAAATAAAGGCAAAAAAGTGTTTTAGGCCTACCTTGGGTCCAATGCAAGTTTGTGGAAGCCTCGCTCCTTTGATCCAAATGAGCTCCCTTGTAGCAAGTCTGCAAACACAAACAAGCAAAAAAATTAAGCAGCACCTCAAAAGCCAATGTCATAAAGCATATCCATCATAATGATCAAGGAATTTATGAAACAAATCACATAAGACAATTTGTTGAGAAAAATGAATCTGATTGTATTAATTCAAATCAAAGAAGAACTTTACAACCTGTGCCTTGATGTTGTCCAAGCTCCTCCCAGCGTCCAGCAAGAAGTCTCCTCTACTTTGACAAGTTTCACTCACTTCCCAATGAAGTCAAAAGGTATGTGATGTCTCCTCTCAAGCTTAACTAGGAAGTCTCAATTCCATCAGCATTTACCCTTAAAAATGTTCAGCTTCTAACTCCTCTAGCAACCAGCCCAATGCCTTAATTTATAGTGCAATGGAGGGAAGTTACTAGGTCCTCCTTCAAAGGATAAAGCCCTCCTTCAAAGGGATAGCTCCTCTTATCAAGGGATTAGCTCCTTCTCTTTTGGGATGTATGAACCACCTTGGAGCGAACAATCCACGTCAAAATTCCTTCTAGAATCATCTAGAATTAACCCAAAGTGAGTTTTTTGGAATAAACTTGCGCCTTTTTGACTTTCACAGGGGTCTGCACCCACCCCTTTACAGATAGAGCGGGCAAACCCGCAGGTAACATGAAGAAAGGGTGCAAGACCGCAGGTAAAAGTGAGGGAAAGTGCAGAACCAGAGCTTTATTTATTTTTAATATCTTTCTCTCATTTTCAAAGCTTGACATGAAGAGGTGAGGTCCGAGACTTGCTTAGGAGGACAATATAAGTGATGATAGACCCATACTGACTGCAAATAGTCATGGTGATGATATTTTTGTGTAACAATAGTCATACCCCCCGACATACAATGTCGGATTCAAACAGGAATGTGTCTGGATCGTCAGAAGAAAAACCATGAAAGTTAGATAATGTTGTCAAAGGAATAGTCTTCATAGGCACATCACCCCTAATATCTCCAATTGGGAACTCAATCAAAGAAGTTGCAAGAGCCATGAATATCTTCCAATATTCACTTTGAATCTCAATAGGTTTTGGTTGTTCTATAATGCGTGGTTGAGTCTGTTTAAAAACACTTCCTCGATCAAATTTTGCAATGAATTCCCTCAAGTCTTCTTCTTCTTCTAAACTCACAATGTTCAGTTACCCCGATCCTTAGCTTGCTACTTCTTCTTCCCTAAATTATGCTTCTGTTATTGGGGGAGGTTCTGGTTGTGAAACTAACTACCCTCTAGATCTTGTATGAGATATCACCCTGATAGAAACTCACGAGAATGATCCTGACTCAATTTTTGAAATGATTTCTTGGATATAGGTGATTCTTCCTAAATCTTTCCTTCCTCTTTTTGGGGGTCTTCCTCTGCCCCTTTGTATCTTTGTTCATGCAATCAAAAAGTAAAATGAAAACATTCAAGGAAATTGAAATCTCAGGACCTGAAGTAGAGTGAAAACTTCCCTCCCTATGATGAGAGAGTGGCCTCCAAAAATAAAGAAAAACAAGGAAAACAAAACAACCACAATATCTAAGATCAGGACATGAAACAGGGTGCAAAACAACTTCCCTTCCCAGGACGAGAGAGTGGTTTATATGAAAGAAATAAAATAATCTAATGCTTAGCACCTAGAGCAAGGTAAAAAAATTCCCTCCCTAGTACAAGACAATGGTCCAATAGTCAATAATGGTCGTAATTTTGCACCTTCAATAGCTTCCACGACAATGGCACCATAATGTTGGTGTTCAAGTATGAATCATACAATTCACCCAATTCCACATTAATTGTCAACCTGGGGCTCAACTGGTTATTTCAAGGCTATCTTGCAAGGTATATGTAGGCTGTAGTTTCCTTACCCAACATTGAGCATTCAATCATAACATAACAGTGTGTAACAACAAGTAATAAATTTAATAACAATTAGAGTAACAACAAGTTAAGACTCACAACAACACGCTGAAATCATTACATGAAAAGGAAATAAAACAACATAAATAAACCTATGCACACAACTAATCCAAAAATGCCTGGTCGGGAGAGCGGGCCCAAATCCCTGAAGAGAGCTACGGCAAGATCAAGAACTATAAAATGTTGTGAAGATCAGACATTGCATTAATCAAGATAATGTTACAGAGATCTATTGTTACAACTCAGAATTTTCGTGCATCTCTTAGCGGTGGCTTTCCTAACCCTGTAACACTACTTATACATTTCATTTAACAATTGACAATGCCTAATATTACGACAGTTGTCCACCTACAAATGCATAGAGATTCTTAAGATATAACATAATATAAAGATAGCACTTATGCTGGTCCATAAGTTGAACCACCATTGCAGTTGATATCCAATGATATTGCTGCCAGATCGATAGTCATTGTACGCTAAACCATGGTCTTGATCATCATTCCTTCATTATGCCAGGAAACTTATGTTAGCAAGTTCCTTTAGGCAATAATCCCCTATGACTACGCTTCATCAATTAAAAATTCACAAAGACATGAAAATAGGTATACCTTTATGTTTAGAATATAAATTGACCAACAAGGACATGAAATGAGTATAGGAAAGGGATAAAAAGTTACGTAAAAACTAGGAATATTTACCAACAAAAAATTCCAAGACCATGACTGAATTTAGAGTGGATCTCGAGATAGAGTGTGTTATTGTGGGATCATCATAACTATGCCAAGAATGTGTTTTTCTTCATGCATCGAGGTCTTCTTCATCATTAATTATCCCGAGACTGTCATTGTATTTTATCCATCATTAATTATGCCGAGAGTGTAATACTGAGAGATATTTATCACACCTATGTAGAGACTGGGACTACATCTTAGTATGCCAAGACAGTGTTCATTAAAACTATGAGACATCACTGAAAAACATAGATATCCTTCTCCCTCTGCAACATTGAACTATTGTACTCATATGAGATGTATATGCCATTATACTTGTTCGAGAGTTCAGAGGATCCAAGTTTATGCTATGCATGTAATGTGGATTCTTTACACGCCTATATATAGTGGTTAGCCTTATATATAATCTGACCTGATAGTGAATTGTTGTGTCTCCTTACTTGAGCCAACAAGACAACCTCTTATTCATTTTGAAGGCCGACATGATGAAGAGGATTCTGCTTGTCATTTGGAGGGCTTCTTGACATTTCTATAGACTTGTATACATTAAACATAGGCTCAAGAAGTGCTTCTTCATACATGAAATTGACTCTTTGACTTAATAATAAATCCTAAGGCTTGTAAAGGGAGACACTAACAAATAAACCTCTTGCTCATGAAACCCATTCAGCAAGGCATACAAAAAAAATTTGTTTATTTCTTTTATTTCATCACTTACAAAGATCATGTGATTATGAAGACCGAACCTAGTTACCATTTCTTCAACACTCCCTCTTAACTAGGGAGGTATTCATAATGGTACTTTTTCATTCTCAATATGAATAATTTCTCATAAGAAGAATCACATTGATAATCCCGTCTGAATAGCATCATATCAACCAACATTGTCATAGTGCAAGGCCTTGACTAAAAATCCATCTCTCCATGATACCATGAGCTACAATGCTGGTGAGATTAATTACTATAGACACGTTCATCATTATCTCTCAAGGTACATGGTGAGCCTCAGTATTGTAGCAATAATGCTACAACTCCTGGGGCTTCCTGTCTCTTAATTTTATCAACCCGGTAGTTCGTACAAACTTGGAAGCGGCGGTGCTATATGCAAAAGTACTAGCTCTTGTCGCAGCTGTCACTGGTCAGCTGGCACAAGTCCGCTAGGGCTCAAGCAAAATTCTATAGGCTCACAGAAGAAGCTTTATCAATGATGGACGAAAGCTAGCTCAAAGAAGACTAATCTACTTGACAAAAATGAACTGAAAGCAAATCAAAGCATGTAAACCTAGGAAACCCTAATTTAACTAGTCTAGCCTCTATAATGCAAATGACATGAAGGAAACTTCTACCAATGCTGCTACTACCTCTAATAAGTGAAAATGCATGGATCTAAACTGCTTACATCATAAAAGACATGTTTTTATTTTTCCTTTAAGTGGGAATGATTGTGATTTTGTGCTTATTAGGGTTTGGTTGTGCAAATTGGATGGAGAAGGAAGGAAAGCGTGGAACAGGTTGGGGGGGGGCTAGGTGAGGTCCCTATGGACCCTTAGCATCCATCCACAGAGGTTTTCCACGTTCAGAAGCTCGAAAACTGCGTGAATGACCTCCTACAGGATGTCTGCAGGGAATCCTACAGGATACTCAGAGGTTTCTACAAGATAGTCCTGTAAGTCTTCTACAGGATGTTCTGTGCAATGCTACAAGATGATTGGCCGTGAAGGTTTGAAGTGATGGAGGAGTGATGGAATGGTAGGAAGAGATATGTGAGGTAGGGATAAGGCTGGTGATGGCTCAGAAGTGGAGGAATGAGATGGGAAGAGGGTGTAGGGAGTATGTTGAAGGGAAGTCGATGAAAGGCCAAGGAATGAAGCTACGTGAGGAATGGGAGACTTTAGGAGAGGACAGAATGAAGTGAGGGTTGAGGGGATTTGGTTGCATGCGTGATCAAGATGGAGGTAATGGTAATGGAATGGGAAAGAGAGGAGTGTAGATGAAACGAATGATTGTGACTGTCACCAAACCGAAAATGCATCAACCTAAATTACTTATGCCATGAATTCAATGAACAGCAATGGAAAACAAGAAATGAAACCTATGTGAAACAATTATGAAACTAAGTATTTATAAACCCAAACATGCATCCAAACTGATATCAAGTTCTGCAAATGAGATTCAAACACTAAGTATTTATTATGAGAATGCAGCAAAGACACATAAATATAAACAAGGGAGGTACTGGGCGCTTGAGATGGGCCCAACCCCAAGAACTACAGCCTCCCAAGAGAGATTTAGAGCTGGTGCAAAGCTGGATCCATCTTTATTAACCAAGAATGAAAAGTTACATCAAAACTGTCCACAAGGAGAGCTTGAGAAAGAGCTGAAAGCAAAACCAATCGATGGCCTACAAATCGAATTACAAACTAGCTAACTAATGGCTAAAACAAAATGGCTAACTAGCTACAAAAATGACTAGCCACTAGCTAACAAAAATGACTAACTCTAGCTATAAAATGGCTATCAAATGGCTAACAACTAGCTAACCAAAATGAGGCCCCAAGCCTTCTTATTTATACAATTTGAGGACCCAACAGTCCTCCTAAAAGTTAGGGACTCGGCTGCCCAAGACTTGTAGTTAATAGCAGTCCAACTTGACTTGCTTGGCTGCCCTTGACTTGTAGTTAACAACAGTCCAACTTGACTTGGTTGGCTGCCCTTGTGCTCATTGATTTGGTGGCCTTTGAACTCTGAGCTGATGGTGGAGAATTCGAGGTAAGGACCCATAAATGATGGGGACACCTTCCTACAAATCCTCTAGCTTGTTCTCCCACGAATTTGGCTGCCAAGTGCTCATTAAGACCTTCAATTCTGTCTCCAAGTTGACCAACAAGGCTACACAAAGCACCCATTAGACTTGTTGGCATAATGACTAACCAAATTCACTCTATTAACATAAAAATAATCAAAAACATGCAATAAACAAATGATAATGGTGGACTAAGCCAAATTAGGAAGTTGAATGAGCCCAAATAATTGTACATTTTTGGGGCTCATCATCAACCCCTACTGAAAGTGTTGCTCATCCTCTGAGCAACCAATCCCTCTCCTTGTCTTTGATTTCCCTGATGGCCTCCTTGTCATGCCAAGCTTCTGAAGTGATGTCCTCTTCTCTGTCATGAAACCATGCTTCCTTGCTTCTTCCCACTACTTGCTCCTTAGGCACAAAAGCAACAGCCTTGTAGCCTTCCAAAATTTCATCTGGTTTTGCCATATCTAGAAAAGATTGCAGTTCCAAGGCCTTTCTATAGTACATCATTCCTCTGACTGTCCTCGTGAGAGTTTGCCCTCGATTAGATGCCCAGTGACGAAGATCTTCAATTTTATCAGGGTCATTCAAGACCTGTTCCTCACTATCACATTGTACACGTTCTAGAAAATTTTTCCATTCATCTGGACAAATCTTCTGCAAATAGAAAACTACGGAAATGCCATCTTCATTCTCCTCCTGAATTTCACGCAAGGAATACAGAACTTCTTCTTTATAATAAGGAGTTAAGACACTGAAAGACAGCATATTTCGGACTTTGGGAGTATTGGGCATATCCATGAAAAGAGAATTTGTAAAGAAGGCAATACGGCATCATGCTTCTAAATTGGCAGGAACATCCATAGCAGATTCCATTACAGTCAGTAGCAAATGAAGCCTTTTGATCTGCTCTATCCATGGATCACAAGGTTTAGCAGGATACGTTACAACACCAACAGATGCAAATAACTGGGGCTTTTGATTTTGACCCAGTGTGGTTACATCTTCTTCCATTGCATGTGAACCATGGCTTGAATCCAAAAATCTACAGCCATCTATCATAATATCTTGAGTAACCACCTCTAACATATCTTGAAAAAGAAGGATAACTTTGTTCAAGTGATCCTGATTTTCCTGCACTTGACCATTTTGCTTTTCTGGAAGATCTTTATCTCCTGGAATTTCTACATTATAAATTTTTAACGGATATTTTACAAGCTCCACAAACTTATGGTACAACAAAGGAAGCTCACTCATCTTGAAATTAACCAGTAGGGTGCCCTTCTCAATATTATCATCAACATCCTTAATTATATCGTTCATGACACTTTTCTCATTTTTTTTCAACAATAAGTCTTTTGAGAACATGTTTGAAAGATTTAAAGCATTCTACCACAGCACATCGCATGTACTCATCAGCTTTGATTCTTTTTAGCAGATCTGCATCCTTTCCTCTGAAATCCTTGGCTATGTCCAATGCTATAGGTATCTTGCTAGCAAGCAAAAATGGTGGCCACTAGACCATTTTCAAATTGGGATCTGCAGAATTTGGTACAAGCAAGAGTTCCATCTCCCGATTGTTTATCAAATCCTCTTGACGGAAACAACTGATAACTTGATTCCATAGCTGTGAAAACTTTGCTGCATCTTCCCTTCTTCTTGGTGTGAACTTCTCAAATCTCTGTGCAAAAAGATTTTTCCAACTCTTTTTTTTTTTGGAACTTTTTCATCCATTGGTGGCACAAGGCATGCATTGAAAGCTCCTGGCAATGATTGAAATCGAGACCTCAACATCCCCAGTGTTCGTATCTCACCAAGATGGCGAAAGGCACCATAGATACCCCCAAATATAGTTGAGAAGATGGCATACCAAATTTCTGTGTCCATTAAATAAACAAGAATTCTTGGAGCCCATATAGAAATAACCACCCCAATGTTCTTCCTTGCTTGTGGGAAAAGCTCATGCCATGCATAATTCCCAATACTCATCCGCATGATCACCTTTGTAGGCTTAACCAGGGGCTTTATCTCAATATAGTAGCTAAAAGCTAACTTGCTCATAAGAATTAGAACCCAGCATGTTGTGTACTTGACAAGAGAGAACAGACTCTCGTGCATTCCCCGTCCAACATAGAGCCGTGGCTGTTGCCACCATGTCAAAATAGTAAAAATGTGCCAATTCAAATTTTCTATATATCGCCTTAGCATAGGAAACAAGAATAGAATTGCAGCAAGTGCATTAGGCAACAAATATACCACAACAGCTAGGATATACAAGGAAGGAAAATTCCACCCGCTAACCCAGCTCTTGAAAGTTTTTATAAGACCGGTAGGATGCTCCCAGGTATGCACATAACAGACAGGAAGTATGATCACCCATACAGCAGCAACTACAACCTTCAATATATATCTGAGAATCTGTTTGAATCTCATAGAGTGTCTTGCTTTCCAGCTAAAAATTATATCCAGAATAGCTTGCAAGAGCTTCAGAACAGCTTCCGTTGAATTTCAGCTGAGCGCTCAGATTACATGCGTGATTTTTGGAGTGAGATGGCACATACGTGTGCTAGCCCATGCAATTGTTGTGCCATCATGAACTGTAGTTGTTGACTGTGTGTTCTATGCTTGTGATCTCATCCACCCGTTGCACTGGAGTTTAAACAACCAACACTGTCCATTTTTTCTTCACGTGCATGGCTATCCACGCATGCTGCGTGATTTTTTCATGAGTGCTAGAGAACTAGATGTGGGTGGCTAGTTAGCTGGCCGCCGATTTTTTTAATCCTAACCATCTCATTCATTCATACAATGTTCAGATTAGATTCATGCAAACAGAGGAATCGGTTTTGTCATGTACCTCGAAGTTGAATGGCTGCCGTGAGCTGTTGTGGGCTGACCTTGCTGAATGCATTGATTTTATGATTGCATGATGGCTTGGATGCTGATCTTTGATTGTGTTTTTCACGTGCAGGTGTCCTCTGGCCGGATCCAAGCTCCAAACAATTGTTTCCATGTTCAAATCTACACGTCCAAGTTGCTATTGCTGCATCTTCCCCGAACCAGAACTTGTTTTCGACATTTCTCCCAAACGGTAGATCGGTTTCATCTGAAACTTGGTGAGCATGTTACTACCATCATTATGCATCTTCCACATCAAATTCGTGATCAATGGATGCACGGATTTCGAGAAAAATGGAAAATGGCTGAAGATTTCAGAGGTCGATTTCTCGGAAACCGTGCATCAGAATCTGCTGAAACAGCTTGGGTAGGCTACTATCACCCACATGCATCTCCCCATGAAACAGGTTTTGAAACAGATGCACGGTTATGGAGAAAATGCAAAAATGGCTGATGGTGATGGAGGCTGATTTCTTTGAAACTGTGCACCAGAATTGCATGAAACTACTCAGGCATGATGTCATCAACCTTGTACAATCCCCCATAAAACGGTTTGTCAAAAGGATGCATGGTTTTCAAGTTATGGCAAAAACAAATTTGGTTCTATGGATTTTTGCCTCAAGGCTTTTTGCATGTGCTTGCATGGGATGACAT